>CM035174.1:32365625-32607758 GCA_020205615.1 Panax quinquefolius
CAAATTGCATAAAAAGTGCTAAGCGTAAAATCGTAGTTTAAAATTTTACAAACCATAAACCCGATCATCCTTTATGCACAATCATTAATTAAACGAAAAGATAAAGAATAAATCATACCCTCAAGATCGAGCTTCCTCGTACAAGTGTCCAAATCCTTTCGCTGCTCAATCTTCAATCCACCGGGTTTGGTTCCTTCCTTTCGATCAACGTTAGCCACCCACGGTTCGGGCCTCAGAGGTGATCCACCAAGGAAGAATAAAATTCAAGAAGATGGGTGTTATGGCTAACCCTAGTTTTTCCTATCTCTATGAAAAAGGGTACTTCCAACAAATCGAATTATTACGATGTTGAAAAATCAACAACCCATACCACCCATAATAAGACTCTCTTATTTATAGATGTGGGCAACCCACCTTAACAATTAAGGAATCGGGTTTTAATTAATTAATTCTTTTAATTAATTAAGCTCCCTAATCTTATTAGGATAATTAATTAAACCCTTTAACTAATTTTCCTTCCTAATCCAATTAGGAATAAATGAGAGTACTTATATTAAATTAATTCCTAAACTCTTTTAGAAATTAAAATAATAATAATTGTAATAATATTAATAAGACTCCTCTTATTAATTTATATTTAATATTTCTAAAATATTAAATAATAATATTAAGCTATTTAATTTATTCTATCACCATAGATTAAATTAAATATACTTAACATATTATTACGATTATGCCATTAACTTCTTAAATAATTATTCTTCCTTTTATGGTGTGACCCTTTTTAGGTTCTCCATATTAAACCTATTGTGAATAAATCAATTAGAATAATTTAATTTATTTAAATAAATAAATTAAATAATTAATTTATTTAAATAAATAATATTTATTCTACAATAGGATGTTTCCCAATGATCAACGCATTTCCGATATATATAGATTTCAACATTAATCATTAAAGAACCTTTGAGTAAATAGTTACCGTATAATTCAATCCTTCCACCATACAACGTCCCAATTAAATATAAGATATGGAATTATCACAAGTCTTATTTTATTTAATTATATGATTTCACTCTTAAATGCACAACTCCAAATAATGCAAATTAGAAACTCCTTTCTAATTTCATTCTCGCCGCCAAGGACTACCGGGTTGTCATTTATCGAATCACATAGACATTTCTCTTTTTATTGTAAGTGGTAGATTCTTTATCGATCATACATTATCTCCATGTACAACTTATTATACCCAAGCATACCTTTGATATACCCTAAGGGTCTTAAGGAATAAGTCAAAGTATAACTCATCATACACAAGATACTATGATGATCTCAAGTCCAAGGATCACTTGACTACTATCACTACAGAATTCCTATCGACAGCAAATAAAACTCCATTAGGTATTCCTTAGCGAGCCAATGCTCAAAGGAACTTATTCTCTAATAAGCACCTACATACTTGCTTTTAGTGTCTCCACACAAATGATCATGAGATCAATCATCCTCATCCAACGAGCAGCAAGCAACGATGTACCAATCTATCCTGATTCACTAATCCCCAATTTAGTAATCCAATGTTTGGGAACTATTTTAGTTTTTAAGCTTTCTAAGAATTTAGATCTCATTAGAATGATCATCATCATTATTCTAAAAGCATTGCTTAAAACTACGGGTTTATCACATATTATAAAACAAAGATCATGTAGATAATTAAAAGCCTTTAATAAATTAATACTTTTTTTAATAAATGAATAAGATTGTTACAAAGTATATGCTTTATCATCAAACATGATCGGCTTCAGATGCATATTACTTTCAATCTCCCACTTGCACTAAAGCCAATCGTCATGGTATCTTATACTCTTCTTCTCTAAGTGACGCATTATCCCGTCATTGGATAAGCTTTAGTTAATGGATACGTAATGTTGTTCATGAGAGTCCACTATCTTTATAGTGATTTCCCATCTTCAATGATTCTAATAATCAAATGAAAGTGCCACAACACATGTTTAGATCCAAGATGAGACTTAGAACTATTCCTAGTTCTCAGAATGAACTTTTATCCAAACAATCAACTCAGTAGCTTCATTTATAGCTATATACTTTGTTTTTATCACTAAACCAAAGAACTTTTGTCGCTTGGAACATTTCCAATTCAATCGCACCACCGCTCATGGTAACACTTTACCTTAAAGTGGATTTTCTTGTCGCTCGTCTCGTCTCGAAAAACTCGAGTCCGTTAAGCCTCTAGTTTTAATTTAGACCCACCATGTTTGCTCACATCCTTAGTGCCTAAGTAAGAACTTTAAGATGTTTTTCATCGACTCATAGTGAACTTCTAGAATATGACCGATCAACATCGTCTCGTACATTTCATCAGATACATGATCACACTCATGCGATCTCTCTCTTTGAGTCTATGGGGACTATTAAGAGATACACCCACGGCTCATCAACATGAGATATCTCTTGAGTTTGCCATGCTAAACGACTTTTAGCATCAAATGAATATACGCCTCGGGTTAAGTCGAGCATCCTCTTAAATCTATATCTATAGATTTATATCCCCAATTAAGATACTCTTCCCAAATCATTCATGGAGGAATGTTTAGACAACTTTATCTTTATCGATTGTAGCATTAGTATGTCATTCCATCCGTAGTATATCAACATATAATACTAGGAATGTCACGACGCCCCACTATCTCTTTCAGACACACTAGAACTCTTACCTCATCGTATGTAACTCCGGATCATCATCTTCTATGACGCTGCACTCATCATCATCATCCATGATGAATCCATACCTCCTAGGTATCTTCTTGCACTATTCCGCATTTACGATCTTGCCAGGGTACAACAGTTCTATCTACGTGTTCCTCTTATTCGACTTATAAAGTGTTTTGTGGTTCTTGAACTCTTCAAGATCTATTATCCTCCCACTAGCCCCTTCAATAATAAACACCTTTATCTTAGAAGGCGCCGTGTTTCAGAATCGTAACACCTTTTGCTAAGTAGAATTATAGAACATATACCCTAAACTTACTTTAGGATGTCCCACAAATCAGATTTGTCAAATCTTGTCCCAAGCTTATCCTTTGAAACCTTTTCACATAAGTAGGACAACCACTTATCTTAACATACTTAAGATTAGAATCCTCCCCGCCCATAACTTTTATGAAGTCTTCGAGGTCGGATTTTGAGGTTACCATTTTCGAGATATGCAAATTATTTCTAGGACATTATCCTGTAGGATACCGGAATGTCGGTAAAAATCATTATGGACCGCACTACGTCCAACAAGGTACGATTTTTCATTCGTGATACATCAATCAATTATCATGATCGTGATGTGTCCATTATGAGAAAACCATTTGAGTCGATCTAGAAACTTATCAACAAGTATTTATTCCTCGATCTAATCAAAGAATCTTAATACTTTACACTTTGTTTCACTTCAATTCTTTGAACCTTTCAAATAATTCACACTTGTATTTCAACAAATACACACATTCAACTCTTTGAATGATCATCTCCTTTCTTATACTAATTTGTTCAATATGCAAAATTATTTTCATGTAAGTCAAGTATACAAAATTTATTAAGTAATATTCCAAATCTATACAAAACATTATTATTATAAATAAACAACAATTGTTCTTAATTATAATACCAAAGTTTTCATCATTCAACAATAAAATGGAAATAATGTTTCTAACAAGAATTGGTATACAATAACAACTTATCGACTTAATAGATTTGCTTCGTAGGCATTGCTAAACTATAAGTTTCTATGGCTAATGCAAAGAACCTTTGCTTCATTTTCCACACATAGGATTACTTATATTTGTTTAGCTTTCTACTGCTTGGTCCCTTCATAAATCTATATTTATGATAACCAAAGTCAGATCCAATACCCAAGTAGAACCTCGACTTAAAGAAAATTTATTTCAATCATGAACAAAAAATCGATTGTAAAATCAAACTTCACTAAGCTTCTTTGGTTAGCCTCTCGCAAGATGCTTCTCGCAGCTTCTTTCCAAAGGTCGTGCTTATTGCAAAGGAAGCAAACTCCTTTGCTATCTCAGACGCTTTTGTTCTTATTATCCTTTGTTTATGCCTTTCTATTTACCTTCTTTGAATCGTTCTTCCTTTTTGAAGATCCTTTGGCCCCTACCAAGAAGACTCTGGCCTTTCATGGTTGAAAAGTGACTCTCAACATTTTCAACATGATAAGCAAATCAACGGGCCGATATCTAGCTTGTTTATATGAAAATTCACAACAATTGTGAAAGGAGTCCCGGAGTGAGTGCAAGATCAAATCTTGGCTCAACTCTCCATCCATGACAAAACCAAATGTCCTAATTGATTAATCAAATTGATTATGTTAAGAACTTTTTATGCATACTATAGTGCCATCGGCCATTCTAGATCTAAAGAGCTCCTTAGATATCTCGATATCTAAGCAAATTCTACTTTCCTCACCATCAACTACTTAATGTGCGTGAATATAGTAGAAGCATCCATAGTTTCATGTCGACAAGCTCAAGCATTTACATGGATGCGAGCATGATGCATTCGAGCTAATCACATCATCATCTTGCCACTTTCTAAAAGTAGCAATCCATTTAATTCTTGGCCTCGTTAACATAAGATCTAATACGCTTTGCAGGATATAATAATTTAGACATTGTAAAATTCTGTAAATGAATTTGTAATTAACAACATTTTAACATACATTCTATTATTAATTACCAAAATAAATTAGGTCTTGTTTTAAATTGGTATCTCCCACTATTTTCTTCAAACTATATTACCCTCACTTATATAGTTCTAAGAAAAAATCTAATTAAAGATTTGCTAGTGAGAATAAGGATCTCATTTCAAATGTATATAGCCTTGTGGTGACACAACAAACTATATATAAATAAATAGGTAGACAACTTTTGTCAATTACATCAACTATGCAACTCCTCAGATTTTGCCTCTTAGATTATTTTGATCAAGTGGTGGCACATCCGAATCAAAATTATCCAAGTTAAGTCCAACCTAGCACTCCATATATTCAAAAAAGAAAAATATCATCCTTGTGGTGACACAACAAAACAATATTGTTCAATTTTCTTTATAAGCATCAAATGTGATAATTAACATCTTAAATACTTAATACTTGCCTTGTGGTGACACAACAAACTCATATTAAATATTTGATACTCTATTAATTTTATCATGCTAGAAGGCTACGCTTCGATATTCCAAATATCTTTGAACGCTTAGGACTTAATATAAAAATTTGAGGGATTTATTATTAATTTGTCTCATCTTGTTTAGCTAAGGCATGCACATATATATATAAAATACGCGTTATATTAATAAACATGCTAAGCATGTTTGCATAATATATAATATATATATAGTATAAGCATGCACATATAGAATACTATATTCTACCCTTGATTGATTATGGATTTTTATTCTAGTTTGGTTCACTAGAGCCACCAAGTGAACCAAAAGGTTAAACCCTAGGGGCAAGAAATAATATTTAAATATAACTATTACATTTAAACCCTGCTCCATCACAAACGGTCTTCAAGCGCTTCTTCTCGATCTCTAATTTTTCAAAATAATTCTAAATATTCCTATTACAAAACTATTTAAAATAAATAGAAACCTTGATCAAAGTCAAGGGAAGTACATAGGAGGAGATAGAATTTACATTAAGAAAAATTAGAGAAGACGAGGCACGCAGAATCTCCATTTAATAAAACCCATACATTCATGCATCCAACTAAAATAAAATCCAATCGCATCGGTCAATAGTCCATTATCAATCCCATTTATTATCATACACATCACCATATGCATCAATAAATAACATTCATCTCATGAATAATAAACATTTAATATATATATATTGATATCATTTAATGGGCAAATTTAGTTAGTATAAAATCTAATTTTGAATCAAAATAAACTCCTTTATTTTAATCCAAATTTAAATCAAAATAAAACTATTTTATTTTAATTTATCCTATTTTGAATAAAATAAACTATTTTATTTTAATCAAAATCTTTAATCAAAATAAACTCCTTTATTTTAATTAATTATGGAATCCAATTCCATGTAAAAAAAAATTTAATTAAAATAAACTCTTTTATTTTAATTAATTATGGAATCCAATTCCATGTAAAAAAAAAAATATATTAAAAGAAACACTTGATTATTCTTTCCTATTCACAAATAAACTCCTTTATTTTGAATAATATGAAATCTTATTTCATATTTAAATAAACTCCTTTATTTAAGAAAACATGGATTCTCTTTCCTATTCACAAATAACCTCTTTTATTTTGAATAATATGAAATCCTATTTCATATCTAAATAAACTCCTTTATTTAAGGAAAGATCAATTTCAACTTCAATTAGTTATCATGGAATCCAATTCCAACTCTAATTAGTTAGCATGAAATTCTAATTTTAAAATTAAAATAAATCTTATATTTTAATATTAAATAAACCTTTATTTTAAAGATTAAAATAAATTTTTATTTTAATAATAAAATAATTAAAACATATTATATATATATATTACCGTAATTATATTATATATATTCGGTAATTATATATATATATATATATATATATATATATATATAACATGGCAGCGAATTTCCGTGATTTCACCGACCAAGCAAGTTCTGCCTTGAAAAATAAAATTTTCATTGTTGCTTTAATTACGTTGTTGCCCTTCACTTTTCACATGAATGTTTTCCGTGTGTTTTTGTTTTTTAAACTAAAAATCGTGCCTTGCATGTTACCCATATTACCAGCTAAAAAAAAAAAACTGGTAATCCTTATAAACCGTGCAATGCTTCATTCCTTTTTTTTTTTTTTTTTTTTTTAAAAATGACGTGCTGCCTTAATAAAAACAATCCAGCGCAATGACGGTTTTAAAAAAAACAATGACGATTTTTTTTTTTTTTTTAATAAATTTTATACAATAAAATTATGCCCAATTAAATTGTTCT
This sequence comes from Panax quinquefolius, assembly GCA_020205615.1. Classification (NCBI taxonomy): domain Eukaryota; kingdom Viridiplantae; phylum Streptophyta; class Magnoliopsida; order Apiales; family Araliaceae; genus Panax; species Panax quinquefolius. The sequence continues at coordinate 32,372,656 of CM035174.1, forward strand.
AAACACATATCAATATACATATTAAATTAAAATAATTAATAATTCGCATAAAGGTTTGGCTCTGATGCCACTGTTAGGTTTGTAATATTCATAACGCAATCAAATTGCATAAAAAGTGCGGAAGCGTGTAAAATCAGAGTTTAAAATTTTTACAAACCATAAACCCGGATCATCCTTTATGCAAAATCATTAATTAAACGAAAAGATAAAGAATAAATCATACCCTTGAAGATCGAGCTTCCTCAGGTACAAGTTCACCTCCAAATCCTTTCGCGTTCAATCTTGAATCCACCGGGTTTGGTTCCTTCCTTTGATCAACGTTAGCCACCCATGTGTTTGGCCTCTAGAGGTGATCCACCAAGGAAGAATAAAATTCAAGAAGATGGGTGTTATGGCTAACCCTAGTTTTTCCTATCTCTATAGAAAAAGGGTACTCTCCAACAAATTGGAATTATTACGTATGTTGAAAAATCAACAACCCATACCACCCATAATAAGACTCCTCTTATTTATAGATGTGGGCAACCCACCTTAACAATTAAGGAATTGGGTTTTAATTAATTAATTCTTTTAATTAATTAAGCTCCCTAATCTTATTAGGGATAATTAATTAAACTCCTTTAACTAATTTTCCTTCCTAATCCAATTAGGAATAAATGAGAGTACTTATATTAAATTAATTCCTAAACTCTTTTAGAAATTAAAATAATAATAATTGTAATAATATTAATAAGACTCCTCTTATTAATTTATATTTAATATTTCTAAAATATTAAATAATAAATATTAAGCTATTTAATTTATTCTATCACCATAGATTAAATTAAATATACTTAACATATTATTACGATTATGCCATTAACTTCTTAAATAATTATTCTTCCTTTTATGGTGTGACCCTTTAGGTTCTCCATATTAAACCTATTTGTGAATAAATCAATTAGAACAATTCTAATCTTATTTAAATAAATAAATTAAATAATTAATTTATTTAAATAAATAATATTTATTCTACAATAGGGATAAGTCTCCCCTAATGATCAACGACTTTCCGATATAATATATTTTCAACATTAATCATTAAAGAACCTTTGAGTAAATAGTTACCGCATAATTCAATCCTTCCACCATACAATGTCCCAATTAAATATAAGACATGGAATTACTCACAAGTCTTATTTTATTTAATTATATGTATTTCGACTCTTAAATGCACAACTCAAATAATGCAAATTAGAAACTTCTTTCTAATTTCATTCTCCTTAACCAAGGACTACTTGGGTTGTCATTTATCGAATCACATAAACATTTCTCTTTTTTATTAGAAGTGGTAGATTCTTTATCGATCATACATTATCTCCATGTACAACTTATTATACCCAAGCATACCCTTTGATATACCCTAAGGGTCTTAAGGAATAAGTCAAAGTATAACTCATCATACACAAGATACTATGATGATCTCAAGTCCAAGGATCACTTGTACTTCTATCACTACAGAATTCTATTGATGACAGCAAATAAAACTCCATTAGGTATTCCTTAGCGAGCCACGCTCAAAGAACTTATTCTCTAATAAGCACCTACATACTTGCTTTAGTGTCTCCACACAAATGATCATGAGATCAATCATCCTCATCCAATGAGCAAGCAACGTATGTACCAATCTATCCGGATTCACTAATCCCCAATTTAGTAATCCAATGTTTGGGAACTATTTTAGTTTTTAAGCTTTCTAAGAATTTAGATCTCATTAGAATGATCATCATCATTATTCTAAAAGCATTGCTTAAAACTATGGGTTTATCACATATTATAAAACAGCATCATGTAGATAATTAAAAGCCTTTAATAAATTAATACTTTTTTTTAATAAATGAATAAGATTGTTACAAAGTATATGCTTTATCATCAAACATGATTGGCTTGTATGCATATTACTTTCAACTTGCACTAAATAGCAACTCACAAAGTATCTAAATACTCACAAAATACGCTCGATAATATAGAGAGAAAAAGCTTATGATTCTGGTGTGATTTTCAATTCTAACTAAACACCATATTTATAGGAAAATGCTTAGAACGCCATAGCAAACTAACCTGATGGTTTTACCTGCTACTATTCACGCACACCATTTTTGAAATAAAATTTTAGTACATTTTTTCATCAACCAAAAGTGGGGCCCGCCAACGTTTTTAATAAAAAAACATTTATTTCCGAAACTTCAATAATTCATAGTAAATAACCCTTTTCTCAGAAAAATACGAATTTTATGTCCATTCTATAGGAAATTAAATTCTCTACCACTTTTAGAAGAAAGTTTTTCCAAATTCCAAACAGAAAATGCCCGAAATCCACATACGGGCGATTTTTAATACCTTCATTCAGATAAAATACTGATAAAATACCTCAACATTAATTCCATCATTTATAACCACAATAATATATCCACACAAAATAAATATTTCCCTATCCATCCACATAAAATAAATATTTCCTTATCATATAAATCAATAATTAATTATTCACAAATAATATTACAGAATCACAATTATGACAACCAGGTCGTTCCCAGAAAAGAGGGGGTTTTCGATAAGGATTTCTCCTTATTGGCGCGCAATTAGGTGACCAAACTCCTTTCTTAGACAGAACTTCCTTAGACATTGCCAATAATGTTATCTGACAATATTTTTCAAATAATATGAATTATTGATCTGATAATGGAGATACTGTGCAGTGACAATTATTGGAACAACAATAATATAAAATATCAACGTAGCAATTATTGAATCAATAAAATAAAATATTACTATAATAATTTTTGAGTAGTGCCTTCTAACGTAAGAATCAATAATTCAAAAATATTGTGCAATACCGTGTGCTACTGTGCAACCACACGTATTAGTACTGTATTTTAACCACCAAGTATTCCAACAGTGTTAACGGTAACAACTACGACGTTATTTATAAAAACTCAAACTTGTCGTTTTTTTTATTCGACCGTTTTCCGTTATGGGGCCCAATAAATTGTCACTACGCCGCATTTAATATTCCCCTACGGAAGAATATTCCACGACCAAACGAATATTCCCCGACAACAATGAATATTTTATAACCACTTGTTTAATTTTGCAAAATTTGCACATTTCACCCATAACCAAAGTATTATATCAAATTAACACCTTATTATTCACAATAATAATTAGAGGAAATTTGATTTTATTTATAAAAAGTTGAGGTCTTACAATTTTTTTATAAATAGTGATTTCCTAATTAAGTTTTACAAAAAATTTCTATACTTATAATGAAACCATACATATTCAATCACGTAACACATAATTTCAATCACAAAAATATCATTTATTAATCATATAAAATTACATTAAAAGTCTTATAAGGATTCAAGATATTACACCTACATCATGATTCATAGTGGCAATTTGTTGGCATGTTGTTGGCTTCACTTGTGTGTTGAACTTACTCTACTACCATGTTTCTATCAAGCACTATTCGAGTTAGTTTGGTAGGAAATTTGTAAGTTATCACTTTGAGAATTATGAGAAGTTTTTAGAAAAAGATTTGGATGTTTCAATTTATATTGAGGAGCACATGCATTTAACTTATTATTTGTCCAATCATTTTTGTTTATTGTAATTGATGTATGATACTATTGTGTCATAAATGGACCAAGATAACTACAATGAGTTATAAGGTCTCATCGTAACATAATAAAATTTGTAACCTTCATATTTAAACTCAATAAATCTCAATAAATAATTATAAATGTTCATAAGTCCAAATTGACAGATTCTTTCATAACAAATTAAACATTAGTTGCTTCTATGTCATCGATTTTAAACGAAATTGGTAACCACACAAATTTTCAGTTTTATTAATTGAATTAATATTTGGACACCAAATGTGCTATTATTGTACTATATATATATATATATATATATATATATATATATATATATATATATATATATATATATATATATATATACTAGTTGTGTCCGTGCTTCTAAAGACTACGTGAATGATAGAATTTATCTCAAACTTTGGACTGATCCGGATGATTTATTAGGCTAAATTTAGAAATTCAAAATAAGTTGTATTATATATATATATATATATATATATATATATATATATATATATATATGTTTGTTGGTCTTCCCATATTCTATTATCTTTTTAATTTTACTTTTAATAAACCAATTTATGGTGAATTTAATATATGGACAAAGTTGAAAGAGTTCACAACGTATAGAGAAATTAAACTGGATTTATGCTAATATGTATATAACTCCATATATTAATTTTCACCAGAATAAATAATTTAGAAAACTGATATTTCACATAAATAAATTTAATATTTCTACATGAAAATTGTCGCTATAAATCTTATAACGACGATTTTTGTAGCGATCGCGTTTTCCCTAGGGAATAAAATAGAGATTTAATAAAATAAATTTTTATTTTATTTTTAATGTGTTGTATGGTACTGCATATATTATTTGTTTGCAGTGTAAAATGTGCATGTGTAAATAGTTGTGGGAAGTAAATTAATTTGTGGAGGATATATTAAAGTAAATTATGGTAAATAAATTATTTTTAATATAATAAAATTAATTTATTAAATAAAATATTTTATTTAATAAATAATTTTCATTTTGATGGAAATGATTTACGGATATTTTATCCGAATTTTTGGATAGCATTATGATATTTAAAATGCATTACAGTTGAGTCTGATTATTATTAAGCTTGAGCTGGAGTGTCTATGTGATGATTAAGTAAATGCTTAGTAGGAGTTGTCTGTATATGAGCCAAATAGACCATCAAGCTCAGCAAACCTATTTCGTTAGAAGCAAAAAAGAATTCATCTATAAAAACCCATCTTAGTCTTCAGAGTTCTGATTTGAGAAATCAAGTGTCCTGTTCTCCATATCAAATTTCATAGCCAAATCTCTCTAAATCATGATCTAATAGCTGAGTTGGAGCTGGAGATCTAAGAGGAAGAAATTAAGTATAAAGGCAAGGAATTTCAGCTATAGTAAGAGGTATTATTATCATTTTGATAAATTTTACAGTGGTTGAGTTTTATGCGAAGGAATTGTGATAATTGGTGACTGTAATTTGATAATATAATTGTGAGAGATTTCTAAAAAGAAATCTGGGATTAGATATGATAATCAAGCTGTGAAATTTAAAAATTTTCATTATGTATGCTAATTGTTTGTTAAAAGACACAAATGAAAAGTCTATGTTATCAATTTGATAATTTGAGAAATACAGTGTTTGTTGATAGTAACTGATTGTGTAAAATCAAAAGGTAGTCTGAAGTTAGCTATCTGAAATATTGTTCTTGTTTTAAAAGGCATGCTAAAAGAATGGGATAAATCAACTTTTGGTACTTGTACTGGGACACGACTTATAATTTGGTACCTGAAGTGAAAAAAGTTACAAACTGGTGATTGTACTCGAAAAATGTTACACTCCGTTAAACATTAAGGACACGACTTACAATTTGGTACCCGAAGTGAAAAAAGTTACAAACTGGTGATTGTACTCGAAAAATGTTATACTCCGTTAAACAGTAGGGTTTCATCTTTATTCTGTTTGAAAATTAGGGTTCTGATCTTCTGTCATTCTTCTTCTCTCATTCTTCTTGTCTCGATTCTCCATTGATTACTAATTCTCATATATTTATTAAAGGGTTTTCAATGTTTAATTGAAAGGATGAGCTCGTCTTGAAGTGGAATCGTAAATGAAATCGGGGAAGAAGATTGCAGTTCATGCATCAAAAATGAATGGATTACACCAGAGTTCCCAAGTCGATGCTACTGTGGAGCAATGGTGCGAATGTGGGAGGCAAGAGAAGATGGAACAAAACATCGAGGATCTTCTTTGCGTCGACTTCGCTTCTCTCTCTGTATGTTTGTCTCTCCCGTTGGATCAATTTTAACGATTATTTAAAAATTGGAAAGTACAAGCACCAGATTACAAAAAAAATTTAGTACAATTACCAGTTTGTAACTTTTTTCACTTCGGGTACCAAATTGTAAGTCGTGTCCCTAATGTTTAACGGAGTGTAACATTTTTCGAGTACAATCACCAGTTTGTAACTTTTTTCACTTCAGGTACCAAATTGTAATTTGTGTCCCAATACAGATACTAAAAGTTGATTTATCCCCTAAAAGAATACAAATAACCATTTTTGAAGTTACAGAGAAGCGAGAGATCCATTAAAATTTGAAGTCAAAGTGGCTAGCAATTCTTACTTACTTCATTAGTAAAACTTTCTTGCAATTGTCTGCGACTTACCCGATCTTTGAAAAATGTTTTGTTTCTGTGTTCTGCAACCCTGATCATATGCATTTGGACCCTACGTGATTCTATAAATGGTGAAAAAGGTGACCCTAATAATCTTGTATAAAATATGTTGTTTTAACTTGGTATAATAAAACTTTCAAAAAGAAAACTAATTGAAACTTTGAGAAGAAAGTAAATGTATCTAACTGAAATGAGAATATGTATTCATTCTGGATTATGAAATCTTTGTATGTTTCAGTTGGAATTCAAGAGGGTTAAGAAGATATTGCATTTGCTAAACAAAAGATTTTCAAAGTAAAATTTTGTGGTTTTGGGAAACCAAGCTTGATTCATGTAGAATAAGACAAATCATTGTTGTGTTACATGATATGTATGGGAGTAATGGTTTGTGTAAACTGGAACTACACATTAGGAATCTCAGTTCTGGTTTAGCCAGGGGCAAGCAAGCGATTCGCCACTCCCAAAAGCCAAACATAAAGCGCAGTACACACTAAAGCCAAACACGGCGCAATTTGCACCAAATCATAGTCGATCGAAGACATTCCTTTAGTAATTTGAAGCTAAAAACGTGTATGTAAATGCAATTTAAGATGTAAAATCAGCATTTATATGAGTCTAATATATTCAAGCATGCAATGAACTATTTGGGGAAGGATTTCAAAGGAAGCTTGTAAAAGTTTTCAAAACGAAAGTATATAGTTTACGAAACTAGAAACAAGAAAGTATACTATTGCAACTACGTGTTGTATGAATGGCAAATGAGAACTGGGTGTTCTTTAAGACTGAGTATGATTATTTGTTCTATGTGACAACGTGTAATTAAATGTGGAATGGAATATATAGTTGATATAAAGTTATATATGATATGGATAATGTAGGATACATGAAAAGAGGATAAGCTAAGTTAAGATTTAAACGTAGCCTACAAAAAAGGTAAGTATCCTAATCCTTTGCAATTATTTTAAGCAAATCTTTTGAAAAGCAAATGTTTCAAAGTTATGTTACTTATTGAGAAGCGGTTTATTGATAAAATGTATACTGGTTGAATTGCAGTATTCATGAACAGTTTAAAAATAGTCTAAGCCTTTTGTTTCGACTAGACGCAGATTAAATATTTTAATTTTTTTCATGTGAAGTCTTGAAATATAGGGTTAAGTTCATATGACCACCTGGGGTTTAGGCGGTTTCCCACTTAACTACCTGTAGTCAGTAAAGTTACATTTAAACACCCGACTTTTTGAGGTGAAGTGAAAACGTCACTTTTTTCATCTAACTTAACTGTGAGTTGGCTAATGACTTATTTACCCTCCAATTTCACAAACAGAGCACTCTCACTATATACTCCCTGCCCATCCGTTCCAAACATGAAAGAAAAAGGAGTGGAAGGAAACAGTCCCTGCTCCTTTATATTCCTTGCCAGCTTCCATTTCATTCCAAAGAGAGAAAGAAAAAAGAACCAGCCCCTGCTCCGGTGCTCCCTTTCATTCGACCCAAAGAAAAAAAAAAGAAAAGAAAAAAAAATAGGCTCTCTCATCTCCTCCATTCCAAATTCAATTCAAGCATACCATAAGAAAAATACAGTTAACAATTGAATTGGGGGAAACTTAGAAAACAATTGCAGCAAGAAAAAGGATTGGCAGACTTCCATCAGATGATTCATCCAACTGGGCCATCATATAAAGCACAACCAATCACCACGTTAAACTTCAATGCACTTCAAAATTTAGAGAAAAAAGTGACGAGAATAGTAATTATGTATATGTATACATGATTTCTATAATACCATTAAAGACTACTAGTTTAAGTTATTATGAGCCAAGTAAAATGGCGAGAAGCGGTGACATTAAAATAGAACTCCTTGAAATATTTTGGTGAACTACACAGAACATCGGTCGAGAACTTCGTGCCTGAAAAGAGCTCGGTCTGAGAAATCTTTGTTCAAATGTTTTATGATTATTTCAATTTGTAGTCTTTATGTTTAAGCACATATCTATTAATATCTAGATTTTCCCACACAACAAGAATTTCAACAGCACCCATCTCCAGAGCTTTCAATGTGTCGTCCACACCAACATCAATTCCATAACTAAACATATAATCACCGCCAATTTCAACAATGAAACAATCAATGGCGCTTTAATTGCTATTTCTAGCTTGAAACAGAGCACAAGACAAAAAACAGGGAAGCTAAATAGCACCCACTAAATCTAATTTCACACTTTGTTCCTTTTTGGGTATCTACAGATTTGAGCAAAGCATTTCAACTTATTCTCATATGGGTAAGTTCAGATCTCTGTTTTTGAAGGTCCCTTCTCTTACGATATGTGCCAAATACCCTATCCCTTCTAATTTTTTCCCTCTCTTTTCTTCCCCAGTAACATCTTCCCCCAAATCCCCACATCTCTTTCCCTTTCTCGTTTTCCAAAAAAAAAATCACAACCCAATTTTCGCAACCTCCGATTAATTGTAAAAATCCAAACTTCCGCCCAAATTCCAACAGAAATCTACAGAAATCGCAGATATAACTAGTACTAATTAAATAGGAAAACATTATAGTTAAAAATTAAGTTTGTACAAGTACACCCAATTCAACAAAATAAAATATTCGTACAAAAAATCTAAAAATCAGCGAAACAAACACAAAATTCATGATCTAACTCAACAAAATCAAAAGGGGTATCCTGAAACCCAAGGGTATATAGATGTGTATATATATATATACGCACACAAAATACAGAAACAGAGACAGAGGATTTACCTTCAAGTTCCCAAGGCTCAGATTTGTAAACATCGATTTCAAAAACAGCTTGCAATCTAAAGGGCTTCCCACAAGAGCCTTACAGCAAATAATACCAAACATGTTCCTCATCTTTTCGTCTCTCTCTCTCTCTCTCTCGTACAGAATGAGGAAGAGAATGAGGAAGAGGGTCTTTTAGACATTTACTATCTTTTTTTGATCGTTATAACCCTTCTCACGCGCTTTTTGGCGTCTGACATACACGTACTTACGCTTAAATTGGATGAAGAAAGTGACGTTTTCACTTTAACTCAAAAAAGTCGGGTGTTTAAATGTAGTTTCTCGACTACAATGGTTAAGTAAAAAGCGCCCAAACCCCAGGTGGTCATCTGAACTTAACCCTGAAATATATTTGTGATATGATTTAAAGTCTGACAATGAACGGGAAATTTTATAATACGCTCTGGGAGCGGTGACGGTGAACACAAATGTTGTTCGGAAAAAGATAATATTGATCCATACAAGGCATAAAGGGTTGATGTGCCCGTAAGACCAGACAGTTCACAGATAAATTTCGGATAGAAGCTTTTTAAGAAATGAAAAAAAAATGTTCATGGATTATGACTTCTCAGCTATTCAAATGTTGATATGTTGTTACAAGAACATGAATGATTCAAGATTTATTCTAAATTGCTTTACAGTTTAATTTCACTGTAAGAGTATGTTTCAAAGAAAATATTTATTTATTGTCACGATATTTGTGCATGATATTACTTGCTGAGCAATTGAATGTTCATTCTTGCTTTGTTATAAATGTTTTCAGTTAACCAAGATCGTATAGAAGGATCGGGTAAGGATAAGGGAAAGGAAAAGTTGTGGAATAACTGAAATGTTATATAATAGATAGTTTTTATGTTGTAAATATTTAATTATCATGTAATAAACACTTAAAGGTCATCGTACCAGGGATAGTAAGACTATGTAATAACTGGTATCATATGATGTTGAATGTTAGTTAACGTGGAGCACTGAATACAGGTTTCAAGTCCCGAATTTGGGGGCGTCACAGTTTTTACTATCGCTATACATCTATAGTGACACTTTTCATGTGGAAATATCAAAAAGTCATATGAAAATATTAATTTCCATAATTTATTGCAACCTATAACATTCGCCAGAAGAAATTTCTTGCAGCTCTAAAAGGACTACCAAACCAACTATTACCCTCATTTTGCTTCTTTATATAGTAATAGATTTTAATCAACTAGATAAAGAACCAGTTAAATCTTAAAAGTCTATGTGCCTGCTTTTAAAACGTCAAGCAAAAATAAATGGAGGGAGTGCCACTTTCACTCTCTTTCATATCCATTATCCATATTGGGATCAAAGATATAGCTTATCCCTTTGGGAATATATGAGAGACTTGAATGGCGATTTCGCAAATGATATTGAATGGGATAATTTAAATAGGTACGTTCAAGGTCAAGAAAAATACAATATATTGATTACAAAACTTTCCTAGCACATTCATTTTCTATACAGATGCATACATTTACAAGAGATATTAGGGTAAATATTGTTGGAGACATTGTTTTAAATGTTGAAGCGTAACAGGCTTTGATACAAAGGAGTCCATACCGTTTGCGTAGCACTCATCTGCACTCTCTGACAAAGAGTTTGCTGTCATCTGCATTCATACCAACTAGCTTTGTTAGCCTTGGTATTACTAGTTTACAAGTAATACTAGTAAAGGATTCTTAATTACTCGTATTTTAGGAGTAGTAACAATGCATAAATTGGTAATCATTCCCGATCATAACTAAATGAGTGGTGATTGGATAATTAAGGCCTATGTTACACGAACTCTTCACTTTTTCTTAAAGTAAATAAGGGAATACTGTAAAAAATTGGCAAAATTAAAGAGTACCCGCGTCGGACTCTTCAAAATACCACTCCATCTGAGTCCGTGTAACATAGATAAAAGGCCTAGTCAACAAAGTATTAAATTTCTCTGTAAAATTATTCAACAGCTGAACTGTTAAAAGAAATGGAATAGGAGTTTGATTAATATCTAACATAACTAATACTCCAAATATTGGATATCTAAGAAGATGAATAAAAACCAGATATTTAATTCCTTAGCTTTAGCGTTCAAATATCCTATTCCATTTTAAGATATCAAATATTTGATTTGCTATTTCATTTTCAAAAGTAAGAAACATCCTTAACTTTGTGAATTGTGATTTAGTGCATTATAAAAGTCTAGTTCATATTTCTCTAAAACCCTAACAGTCCAAGTCTTGGAAACTTGAATCATATTGCTTTGACTTTGTATCATCTTTTCGTTATATATAAGAAATATGAATGATTATATTGTCAAGGTAACCAACCCAATGAACAACTACGAGCATTAATGACACCAGACTGGAAATAACAAAAGCAAAGTGAATGAAAGAAACATAATATCTTGAAAAGCTATTGTATGCACCAATTCTAGGGATCCGGATTCCATGAATTTGTGACATTCCTTAACCACTATGAACTTTTATAGCTTTTTGTTGCATTAGTTATACCACATGGTGCATTTGTGATGGCCCACAAACAAGTCGCTAGAGTTAAAATGCAACATTTGCTAAATGCAGCAAAAATTTACAAACTTCAGAGTTGTCAAGGATGTGGCAACTTCAGGGAATCCAAATCCCAATTCCAGCGGTAATAAAAGTTCAAGTACTTACTGCAATTATAGGAATCCGCTTTCTGGGCAGTTCATAGTCTTCGCCAATTTGTAATGAATTTGAAGGAGAAACATGACACTTCACCCCAGCCCTAGATGCTGCTTCCCAGTTGCCAGTTTCCTCAAAAGAACGGATTAGTCTTGTGGCCTGAAGGCCATCCATAACCGGCATGAATACATCCTGCAGTATTTACACAATTAGAACCAACCTGTAAGGTGGCTAAGTTGGTTAGACGGGTCAATAATGTCTTTTATTTTTATTAATTAAGGGTAAGGTAGTATTTTCCATTTCTCTTCATTTTTTCAGTGTGTTACTCCAGTAGCAGTCTGTTAGCAGTCACATGGCTGAGCTTGAGCAAATCTAGGAACTTGTGAATTGGAGTATATGTACTGAGCTCATGGTGTGAAGTGGGTATGAATGAAATATGAAATTGTTCCTTTCTAAACTCTTTGTTTCCGTCTGATCCTTCCTCCATTTCTACTCCCTCCTTCTGATTCTATCTAACTCTTTCCTTATTCCTTGTGAATTGTTGTTGTTGCTTGCTTAAGTAACAACTGAACTTATCAGCTTGTTACAATAGGTATCAAAGCCACTAACGTTTCCAACCATGGCCAATAACACACACAGAATCACTAATTTGGAAGGTTTTGTCAGTGAACATGCTGACTCTATCCAGAGGCTGCAGACCCAATTGAATGATTTTGTCAGCAGTTTGAAGTTGGATTTCGAGGAGAGGTTGAATCAGAAGATGGAGCAAATGATGAAGGGTTTTGATGCTTTGCTCTCAGTTAGGCTACCTCCTCCTCCAAATAACACAGGTAATTCACAAACTCATGCTGGTTCAGTTCTAGGGACTTTTGAAAATCTAAATCATGATGACAAGGGTACCCCTAGTATATTCAAATCAATTAAGTTTGAATTTCCCAGATTTAATGGTAGTAATCCCAGGTCATGGATCCGAAAATGCAATAAACTGTTTCCTCACCATTCAGGTGGCTGATAATCACAAACTTTACTTGGCCACCATGAATTTGGAAGGGAGGCTGAAGAATGGTATGTTAGGTTTGTGCAAGGGGTCCAGATTTGACTTGGGATGGGTTTGTGGAAGAAATTGTTGCTAGGTTCAGTCCAGAGAACCAGATGAACCCTATAGGGAACTAAAAATGTGCAGCAGTTGGGGACCGTGGATGAGTATAGGAAGAAGTTTGAAGAATTAAAGGGTTGGTCCTTGATTAGGAACCCCTCTTTGAATGAAGCTTTTTTTATGGACTGTTTCTTGGGGGACTTGAAGAGGAAATAAGGTTGGGCATTCAAGAGTTGAAGTTGCAATCCCTCAAAGAGGTGATTAGAATGGCTAGAGTTGAAGAAGCGAAGCTAGAAGCATGGGTTAAAAGGAGCAGAATGGGATTTAAAATGGGGATGTCTGGTAGCCAACAGAAACCCAGTTTTGTGTTGGGAAATAAACCAGATGGGGAGCTGGTATACCGGTGACTAACTATCTTGCTTTGCATAATATGGAGTTTGGGAAGAATTTGCCTATCAAAGGACTAACTAGGGAACAAATTGCAGAAAAGAGGAGGAAGAAATTGTGCTATTCTTATGATGAGCCTTACATTGTGGGTCACAAAATGCAAGAAACCACACCTATTTTTGATGCTACCTTCTCAAGTGGACTGTGACACTGAAGAAGGGGGAGAGTGCTGTGAAGAGGAGAAACCTCCAGATGACAATGAATGTAAGATCCATGAGGCTCACATTATATTACATTGTCTGGACACAAGGTAAATAACACCATCCGGATTGTGGGATTGACAAATGGAAAATGTTTAAGGATATTGATTGACAGTGGTAGTACAAACATGTTTTTAGATCCCCAAGCTACTAAGAGAATCAGGGCTCCTACCCAAGACACTAAACCTATGACGGTCTCGGTAGCAGATGGGTTTAAGGTGGACAGTATGCAGGAATGCACCCAGTTGTTATGGTCAGCCCAAGGGGAGTCCTTTGTTACTGATTTCAGGATCTTGCCCTTAGGTGGAATAGATGTTGTCCTGGGGGTGCAATGGCTCAAGCACTTCAATCCAATTATTTTTGACTTTGATCATCTCCAATTGTCATTCACCAAGGATAATAAGGAAGTTGTGCTCAGAGGTGAATCAGATTCAACTACTCCCACCATTCAGCTAATGTCTTATGGGGAGTTCCAACAAGCTTTGAATACAGCCACACATAGTTATTTTGGTTACCTCTTTGGGATGAGCTCCAATAATCCAAATAATGAAGACCAGACTACTAGCAAAAGGGGGCAGCCACAAGTGATGGGGAAAATAGGGATAGCTCCCAACTGGACTCCTTGTTGCAGAGTTTTTCTGAGGTATTTAAGGAGTTACAAGGGCTGCCACCAGATAGAACTCATAATCACCATATCAATCTAAAAGAGGGTAGCCAACCAATTAACCTTCGACCATATAGATATCCTCATGTGCAGAAGGAAGAGATTGAGAAGATTGTAAATGAAATGTTTGTTTCTGGAATAATTCAGCCAAGTACAAGTCCTTATGCATTTCCAGTACTATTAGTAAAGAAGCAGGATAGAACATGGAAAATGTGTGTAGATTACAGATCTTTGAATGAGATGACAGTTAAAGATAAGTTCCCCATTCCTGCTATTGATGAGCTCTTAGATGAATTGCATGGCTCTAAATGGTACTCCAAGTTGGACCTCAGGTCAGGTTATTACCAAATTAAGGAACACCCCCCAGATATTCCTAAAACTGCCTTTAGAACACACACTGGGCATTTTGAATTCCTAGTGATGCCTTTTGGGCTCACTAATGCCCCAACCACTTTTCAATCCTTAATGAATCAAATCTTTAAGCCCTATTTGAGGAAGTTTATCCTAGTCTTCTTTGATGACATCCTAGTGTATAGTTCCAGCTATGAGGAACACCTTAAATATCTGCAAATGACTTTCTACAAATTTGCTTAAGGACAACTCTTTATGTGCAAAAGGAGCAAGTGCCTATTTAGTACAAAAACAGTCCAATTACCTTGGACACATTATCACCCGGAAGGGAGTCTCCACCGACCCACGAGAAGATCAACAGTATGAAAGAATGGCCAATGCCTCAAAACATTAAGAGTTTGAGGGGCTTCTTAGGCCTAACTAGCTACTACAGAAGGTTCATTAAGAACTATGGTCTTATTAGCAAACCTTTGACTGATTTACTAAAAAAAAAAAATCCCATTGGAATGAGGGTGCTACTGCTGCTTTTTTAGCTTTGAAGGATGCTATGGTGGAAGCACCAGTCCTAGCTATGCCCAATTTCAATTTACCATTTACTTTAGAAACTGGTGCTTCTTATTATGAGTTGGGAGCAATTTTGATGCAACAAGGTAGGCATATTGCTTACTTAAGCAAGGTTATATTACCTAAACATTTGGGATGGTCCACATATGAGAAGGAATTAATGGATGTGGTTTATGTTGTCAATAAATGGAGGCACTACTTATTGGGAAATAAAGTGTTAATTAAAACCGATCATCATAATCTTAAGTATTTGCTTGATCAAAGGATCACCACCACTAACCAACAAAAGTGGATTACCAAATTGATGGGTTTAGATTATGAAATTGTGTATAAAAAGGGGAAAGAAAATTTAGCAGCAGACTGCCTATCAAGACAGATACCTGGTCCTGGTCCTGGCCCTGAACTAAGCTCCTATCTGAATTCCATGAATCTCCTATTGGGGGTCACTCGGGTATCATATGAAAGGATAAATAAATACTTTTTCTGGTCTAATATGAGGAGTGATGTTACTCAATTTGTTAAAAGTTGTGATGTGTGCCAACAAAACAAGCATGAAAATGAAGCTTCCCCAAGTTTACTGCAGCCCTTGCCTATTCCAGACAAACCATGGGATGATATATCCATGGATTTTATTGAAGGTCTGCCAAAATCTAAAGGGCAATCAGTCATATGGGTAGTGGTTGATAGACTAACCAAATATGGACACTTCATTCCTCTCCATCATCTTTTTTCTGCTGCAGATTTGGCCCAAGTATACATTGATCAGATTTACAAATTACATGGATTCTCTTCAACTATTATGTCCGGTAGAGATAAAATTTTCATCAGTCTGTTTTGGTGACGAATAACCAACCCGCAATGAATAGGGAAGGTATAGTAATGCTATGAATGACCCAGTAACGAATACTGGTAATAATAAGCAACAGAACGTTCTCCTGTGTTTCCAAACATGTTGAGCTCCACATATTCTTGTACAGTCAAAAGGGGATCGATTCCGTAAAAGATGAGATCAGTAAATGGAAATTTACTCCACTTTTGTCATATATTCCATACATCACACTAGATAGATATCATATTTATGGAATATGATTCACTTTCAAGATGCCTTGGTGGTGAAATGGTAGACACGCGAGACTCAAAATCCCGTGCTAAAGATCGTGGAGGTTCGAGTCCTCTTCAAGGGATAATATTGAGAATGCTCATTGAATGGGCAATTCCATAAGAGAGCTCGGATCGTTGGCAATCTTTGTTTAAACTAGTAGGAACTAAACTTCATTTAAGCACCTCATACCACCCCCAAACTGATGGCCAGACTAAGAGGCTTAATCAGGTGCTAGAATGTTATCTAAGGTGCATGACTGCTAACAGGCCTAATAATTGGTCTACTTGGTTACCACTAGCTAAGTTTTGGTACAATTCTCACTACCACAGTGGGCTTAAGGTGACCCCTTTCGAAGCATTATATGGCTACAAGCCTCCTCATCTCAACTTCCATCAATACAGCCAAATTAAGGATCCTACTACCAAGTCATTTTGCAGGGAAAGAACTCAACAATTGCAGCTATTAAAACAAAATCTGATATCAGCTCAGTCCAGAATGAAGACTTATGCAGACAAAGCAAGAAGTGAAAGGACCTTTCTGGTAGGAGATTGGGTGTACTTAAGGATCAAGCTTTACAAGCAAACTACTATCACCCAAACTAAGTTTGGAAAGCTTCTTCCAAAATATTTTGGTCCCTATCAGATTACAGAAAAGGTGGGAAAGGTAGCCTATAGGCTCAGATTGCCAGCTCCAGCTAAGGTTCACCCTGTATTTCATGTGTCCCTTTTGAATAAAAAGGTCAGTTCTAAGTACACTACTTTTGCAGTTCTTCCTCAGTTGGATGAGCATAGTCAATTTTTGGTGGAGCCTGTGGCCATTCTGGACAGAAAGATGATTAAAAAGAACAATGCAACCTCAGTTGAGGTATTGGTACAGTGGTCCAGCACCTTGCCTGACGAAGCAACTTGGGAAGACTGGAATGAGTTCCACAAGAAATTTCCCCACTTCCAACCTTGAGGACAAGGTTGTTTTCATGGAAGGTAGACTGTAAGGTGGCTAAGTTGGTTAGACGGGTCAATAATGTCTTTTGTTTTTATTAATTAAGGGTAAGGTAGTATTTTCAATTTCTCTTCATTTCTTCAGTGTGTTACTCCAGTAGCAGTCTGTTAGCAGTCACATGGCTGAGCTGGAGCAAATCTAGGAACTTGTGAATTGAAGTATATGTACTGAGCTCATGGTGTGAAGTGGGTATGAATGAAATATGAAATTGTTTCCTTTCTAAACTCTCTGTTTTCGTCTGATCCTTCCTCCATTTCTACTCCCTCCTTCTGATTCTATCTAACTCTTTCCTTATTCCTTGTGAATTGTTGTTGTTGCTTGCTTAAGTAACAACTGAACTTATCAGCTTGTTTCACAACCTTATTCCAGCAATATCATTAGAAAGCTATTCAAAACATGTCATAAGAAATATGAGACATCATGTTGTTCAAGTATTCCAAGAGATCATTCTTAGAAGATTAAAAAAGATTCCTTTTTCATTACAAAGGTAAAAAAACATTGAAAACTAATTGAAGTAATAAGCACGAGAAGAACAAAGCAATCACCATAATCATAGATAAACATTATACATATATCTCGCCTATCTATATATATATATATATATATATATATATATATATATATATATATATATATTCTGGGAAAAAAGAATATGTGGCTTGCCACAACCAAGCTTAAGGTATAGATCATGCTTAAAATGATGTAGTATTTGGTAATAAAATAGTGAAATGTCTGTAATGCCATTAATGAAAATGATGAAAAGATAAATATGCCATTAACGAATGATTGTCTATAGACAAGCTTGGCTATGGCAAGCCACATATTTGTTTTCTCCTATATATAATATATACTTTAATACGCTTAATCAATACTCTCATGAATGCATGTCTTTTTGTCTTTATACAACATAGTAATTAGATTGTTATAGTTCCTAACATTCAAATTCTTCAAGTAAATTCTCACAAATATACGGCGTCCGACCACAAAAATAATATTGTACGAAAATATTTCAGACAAATTAAAAAATTCAATTATTTCTAATTGTTTGATATAGTTAGGATTAATGCTTTTATTGGTGAATAAAACTCACTTCAGACATTCTTTTGGGGTCGAAGAGAATATATTATGGTGTCCTTGACTTGTCTATGTCCTAATTTATTTCAGGATGTATTGTTCCGAGTTCCGACGTGTTTATGTTGTGTCATACCCGTCCTATGTGTCTTATCCACGCTTCATAGATCAACCAAGTAAAAGTAGTTTTAAAACTATCCTCAAATAATATCACGCTTTAAGTGAAGAGAAATTCAATTAAAAAGTCATGAAAATGCATCTAATATAGGAAGTTCAAAAAATAAAATAAATGCAATAGCCTTATTGTAAAATTACCATAAGAACGAGATCGTAATTACTGCTCTGAATTGCACACAGTGCTTCCACTCCATTGTTGACAACAACTATGTCATGGCCTAACTGCCTCATCAGCGACCGTGTTACCATCACATTAATTTTGTTATCTTCGACAAGAAGGATCTTAGGTTTCGACATTGATTCAAGCATTTCCGGACTGTTACTTGAAGTGCATTCGGAGCTCCTCTCAGACCTCACCTGCATCTGACAGATTTCTTGTGGATCTCTCGACTTCGTAATCTCAAGCACATCGTTGCTTCTTTGTGAGGAATAAGATGTGTTCATACACGGGCTTTTGAGTTGATGATTTGCATCATGATGACATTTTTGTTCTTTACCAATGGAACTTTTGTTATCAGAATCTGGACTATACCTCAAAGAACTTTCAGGTTCTGATACTGCCTCGGTAACATCAACTTCTGAACATGCATCTTCTATTGAACTCATCTCCTTTAACGTGATGTTACCAGAGGGGAATGAATAGGAATCTTGGGAATATCCATTTAGTCTGGGTAAGGTACTAATCCCGAAACCGTTTGGTGTTAATTTTTGGGTCCTGCCAGAACCATTCGAGGAAAATAGAGTACCCAATGTTCGTGGCTGGAACTGGAAGAAGCCAGAATTTGTATCATCGTCATTTATATCAGTTGCTGCATCATGGTCGACCATTACTGAGAGTTCATCGGGATCATCTGAAGTGTCGCTCAAAGTTGAAACTTTATAAGGTAGTATAAAAGTAAAGGTTGATCCGAGGTGCTCTCTGCTGGACACAGTGAGTTGACCTCCCATAAGCTCAACCTGTTACATATGCATATCAATGTCGGAAGGATCAAAACTTTGATTCTTGAAATTAGTTGGAAATAAATACACGAATTAAATTGTAAGAAAGAAAATATACAATATAGCATTCCATTGTTAGTCTTCTAACATTAATGTAGAAGAAAGTTAAACAAGTTGAGTAGAAGGAAAAGTTTGTTGGAGGTTATAAATCTTTATAACACAGTAAATGATACGAATTCTCCTTATTGAAGTTAATGACTAAAACAAGCTTCATAAAGTTACAATATCACATTATACCATAGATAACTTTACATCATGAGGAGAAAAAATAACCTAGATAACTTCTAAAACATTCATAAGGTCATTTATGTTAAAGTTTATCACTAAAAACTTGTTATTTACTTCTAACAGGTCAGCTGATTAATTTATGAAAGATCACTAAAAATCCAGACAAGCATGTGGATACAAGGATTGCAAGAATGATAATTGAAGCCAAAAATCTCGTCACATTATATTGAACTGGTGGGCCCACTACATTCTGGAAATGAAGAGAAACTAAAAATGGAAAATAAATGGCAGGCAAGAAAAATTACCAGTTGTTTGCAAATCGCTAAACCTAATCCTGTCCCACCATACTTTCGAGCAGTGTCTGCACTTACTTGCATGTATTTTTTGAATAGAGTAGGCAAAGCATTTTCTGTTACATCAAAGTGGTGATTGAGTTTAAAATAGCATGAGTAATTAGTGAAGTAAACCAATAAACAGATACACAATAATTAGAAAATTAAAATGAATTAAATAAATAAATAAGTTTATATAATCATATCAAAATTACTAACAACAAAACTAATTAATGTAACAAGTATGGGACGAAACAACTTAATCAATCAAATTACGTGTGTATCACAAAGATATACATATTAGTTACAAACCCGTATATACGTTAGTTAGTAGTTACACGCCCTTATTTTACACTGTCATGCATCAAAATATTTCTTACTATATTTATAAAATTATTGATTCTTATTTTTGTTCAAGAATTAAAATTTTATGTTAATGTCATTGAATTTTAGATTTAGTTGTTATAAATACTTCCACATAATCTGATATTATATATATAGGGAAAAGGGAATATGTGGCTTGCCATAGCCAAACTTGGCTATAGAACTCATTCTTTAATGGTGTTTTTTGTCTTTTCATCATTTTCAATAATGACTTTACGGACATTCCACTATTCTATTACCAAATACTACATCGTTTTGTCTGACCTATAACCAAGCTTGACGGTGACAAGACACATATTTCATAATTCCATATATATAAGAAACTTATATTTATTTATTTGACTTTCCATATCTTAAATGATTAGGATTTTCGTGTAGTGTTTGTCACATTTGTGTCTGTCCATTCTTCACAGATGGGTGGTAATCAATAATCTTCACACTGAATTTGCAAACAAATGCAAATAAGAAGTACCTGGTATTCCAATCCCTGTATCATAAACATCACAGCGTATCCACACTGTTGTTTCATGCGTAAGAGGATAGTCCTCTTTATCTCCATCTGTTGAAGATCCATTTTTAACCGGGGTTTTGGGTTCATTGTTAAGTGCATGATTATGGTATGGACCTTCCCCATGTTTCTGTCCATTGAAGACCTTTTGATCACCGCTGCTATGAGAAGTTGATAAGCATTTATCTTCTTTAGGTGTATTTACTAGAACTGTTGACTCATCTGCATTCGTCTTCTGGATAGCTCCTCCTTGCTTACCAGCACATGGGTCAGGTATAACATAAAGCTTTATCCCAACCTTCCCCTCATGAGTAAACTTGATTGCATTGCTGTTAAGAGTAAAATGTCTATTAGAAGCATGCAACAAATGGTGTTAGATAAAAATAGTAGTCAACCTATATTAACTAAAGAACCTAAATCTTAGGGTTCGGTGAATTCCTGCCTATGTTCATGCTAACAAAGGACGCCACTCTAGTTGTGAAAAGCCATAAAGAACACAAAAAAAAATGAAAATAACTTAGACCTTGAAGGACATCCTTCCCGAAGGATCAACTAAAACCTGGAAATTTCTCAAACCAAGTTTTTTTTAAATAGAAATATAAGGTAAAATATAAGCTAGAAGTTGCCACAATAACTGTAAAGTAGAAATCTTACGTAACGATGTTAAGAAATAATAAATTAAAAAATTAAAAAAAAATCCCAAGAAAATATATCTTGGCTCAAATTCAATTAAGGCACTGATCCTTTGATAATGATTAATGATTTTTTCATCACTGTGACAAAATGAACATGCAACTAAATATCAATGTAGTGGCACTGACATATTAAGTCGATCAACATACTAAAGTCTCAACACAAATGGAAAGTTTATAGGTACTTAGGTTACATGACCCCATCAGTCTCCCATCTAGTTATGACTTATGACATGTACAAGATCCCTTACTGCAAATGTTATGAGTTATTTATGACATAGTGGTGGACTAGTATATCAATAAGACCTTATAAAGGCTAAGAAGCCTTAAAATACAAATAAGTCAAAAAATAATAATAAATAAAATAATTATTATTATTATTATTATAT
The DNA here is from genome assembly GCA_020205615.1 of Panax quinquefolius. NCBI lineage: Eukaryota > Viridiplantae > Streptophyta > Magnoliopsida > Apiales > Araliaceae > Panax > Panax quinquefolius. The sequence continues at coordinate 32,394,659 of CM035174.1, forward strand.
TAAAAAAACTAGGATCATGGGCAGATTTGGAGGTGTTTAAAATGACTTTTAGCAACTAAGAGAAAATTTACAACTACAGGAGTTGAATAATGTAACTATGGTTTACATGTATAGTAGATCATCTGAAATTACATTATTTTATTGAAGAGTCATTGCCATTGTTTGAGGAAGTTTATATTTATTGGATGTCATTGTTTCTGATATCTGATGGCATATTTCTGCAATGACCTTAATATAGAATTATTGCTTTTCCATAGAAACAGGAATAAAGTGTAGTACTGACATCTTATCCATCTTATTTGTCGTTATACAACTGTCTTTGTGAAAGGCCTTAAATGCGCTCTGTTAGGGCATGTTTGTTTGGGCCCGGATGATTCGGTGGACCATAGTCCACGTGAAGGAAGTTTCCCCACGTAGAAGTCGTGATAATTTTAAGGAATCTAAGATTCCTAACTATATTTAATTTCCAACTCCTAAGGAAAGAGTCAGGATAGTGTCCGACTTCCCTTTTTAAAGGAGATTCACTTCTATCCCATTATGGTATCCTCCATAATGAGGAATTCTATTCCCATACGAGGACAGTGCGTTTAAGGAGGTGTGATCATTATAAATACAAGGTTACATCCTGATTCACAGGTATCTCATTACTTTTCAGCACTAAAGCAATAAGCCTCCATTGTTAACTAAATTTTAGCCTATTTCGTTTCTGTCCAGGATTGGACGTGCTATTGATGATTAGGCGCGTGGACGAATCTTTGTGTTAACATTGGCACTAAAAGTAAGGTTGTCTAGTGTTACTTAATTTTTCAATCACCTAGGAGTTTCAGAGTAATGGCGACAAGCAAGGCAAAAACAGTCTCACCACGGGACAAATCAACAGCCGATCCATCTCAACCCACAGGTTCGGTCAAAGACAGGCTGGGACCTTCCCTTCACGTCCCTAACAAGCTCGGGTCCCACGGTAACTCAGTGGGCCCATCGAAGGCGAAGACACCGCCGATCAGGAGACGGTTGTTCTTGGCCACGTAGAAGACGATAGTCCCCCATAGTCGAGTGGAAGACCAAAATTCAAAGCGAGACGGTTGAGACAAAAGGGAGTCGATCTTGGTCAGGAAGATGCAACAGAATAAAGACGCCATGAAGGATTCAGCAGATAGAGCTAGATGCCTAGATGGCGTCACTGTTGGGGGAGGAGGTCTCTTCCAATCATTGTCGGCATCGGGAAGCATCGCCAGGATCCAATCCAGGACATATCGTTCAGACGGTTCTCGGCGCAAAAAGAGCAAGCAAAGAAGTCACTCTAGGAAGGGTAGCAACGAAGGACGAGGGAGGTCAGGACGAAGACAGTAAGTGGCTTCTCCGAACCATGAGCGGGATAGGCACAAGTTATCTCCCAGAAGGAGGATTCCGACTCCCTCGCAAAGAGAGTAGCAAAGTTAGAGCAAAAATTGACATCGGTCAATCAGGAGGAAGCTCTGATTGACCTGACATCCCCATTCTCCCCAGAGATTGATCGGGTTCGGGCTGACCCCAGTAAAAAGGTCCCACATATGGAGAGTTATGATGACACTGGGGATCCGTATGACCATACTCAAGCATACGATTGACTGATGAAATTTTACGATTACTCTGACGCCGCCAAGTGTCAGATGGTCATCACAACTTTGAGGAAGGAGGCTCGACAGTAGATGACGTCGTTGGCCCGGAATTCAATCTCATCATGGAAGGAGCTTTCTGACAAGTTTCATAGCTGGTTCAGGGAGCAATAAAAGGAGGGGAAAGTCGATCGGTTCTCTGATGTAGATAAGACAGTATTCCAACAAGACTCTGCGCCAGTATGTGAAGAGATTCTGAGAGGCGGTCGGAGTAGTGACGGACTTAAATGGCCCTCAGGCCCTCAGGCCCTCGGATATTTCCAGACGGGATTGGATGTGGTGAGGTCAAGGAAGTTGGTAAAAGACATAATGTTCAACAACCCGAAGGATCTGTCTGAAGCATATGATAGGGTAGAGAGTTTTATCACGCCATGGTGCCAAGCCAAGTTTGACTAGTATTCCTGAGTTCTAAACATTGGACTTTGGAAATATAGTCTAGAGGAATGTAAACCAAAGGATGGTACTTGACTTGGACGTGTTAATCGTACGCAATGGCGTGTCGGTTAAGCGTTCGAGTTAAACAAGTCGGGCGTACGATGTACGAACGTCGAAACGCCGAGTTGAATGTTAATAAACTTAAATAGTGTTCCGAGAAGTATGAAACGAACATTATAAAACATGGAATAGAGTTAAAATAAACCATAAGTGACGTATATACGTAACTAATTGGTATAATTGACTTTAATGATATATATAGGTCGTTTGAGGAGCGATTGAATAGCGTTTCGGTAAATCGCGTGAAAGGCAAGTTTCTTAACTTTCTCTAATGTGGTAATTGAGCAAGTTTCCTAACTTCATTCAAATTATTGAATTGAATGCAAGTTTCATGTTTTTGTGTAAATAGATTATATTTGTACAAGTTGTTGAGTTATGAATTGTGTTGTTTGCCAATATCTGCACTAATGTGCTTTTGGGTAAGGAATGTTATTTTGTTGAACTATTTGCGTTGTTATAGTTCTGTTGATACATGAATTATGTTATGATTAAGTACATGCTAATTGTTGTAGATGGACACATGTTAAGGTGTTATATGGAAGTAAACACATGTTGTGTTATGATATTGATGTAGACACTGTTGATGTCCAAACATAGGATTTAAGAAAGGTAAAAAGGTAAAAGTCAGTAGGACTAGTTAATAGAGATTGTGATGTTTAAGAATGATAGGGATTTAAGTTATTTCTGTTTATTCGAATTGTCTCTCAACTATTGTTTCGTTGATGAAGTTTTCAAAGAATGATGAATTGATTCTTGATTTTTGTTGCTTATTCAACTGTTATAACTTGTTGGCCAATTAAATGCTCACTCTTGCAATACTCTGAAACTTTTGCAGCTAGAGTGGATGGACTTTAATAGTCAGATGACATTAAACAAAAGGAATTTGTTAAAGAATAAGGTTTAGAAGATTACATATTGTAATGTAATAGTTTGTTGTAATTGTAATATTTTTATGATGTAATATTCATTAATATTATAATTTAATGATGTAAAGGTCTTAAGAACGGATTAGCAGTGATTTGATGTAATAATATATTAATTACATTCATGTCTTAAGATTCTATTGGATGGGTAGTACCGTGACACACCGAACTCGGGTTTGACAGTGTTCTAAAAATCTCCGCCTAAGTCCACATAGGCCCTGCCTAGGCGCTAAGCCCCCCTGGCGTCTCACCTAGGCCCAAGGCGACAAAAAAAATCTCTCCAAGAAATTAGGCGAGGCCTAGACGGTCTAGGCGAAGTCTAGGCGGAGATGTTTTTATTTATTTTAATAACTACCCAAACCAGATCTTGATATATTTATTTTTTTAATGATTTACCATATTCATAATACAGGTTATAACGTATCAAATCACAACAAGAAGTGACCAATATCAAGTCAAAATGGATAATTTTATTATAGTTGTAATTTTTTGAATTTATATCAACTTCAAATTATATAAATGATACATTTGTAATATTTAGTTTAATTCAAATTATAATTCTTAAATTTATGTTTAATTTCATAAATTTTAATATTGAATTGAATTCTTGAATTAATTTCTTGAAATTTTAAATTTTATTATTTAATAACAGTCTTGTTTATGAATAAAACTAATACATTAAAAATATGTTTGAACTTTAAACAATTGCATGTTTGTGTTTGAACTTTGACATTAGCAATATGGATATGTATTTGAACTTTAAGTAAAGGCCTTTATTATCTTTATTATAGATTGTTTTGCTTTATATTATTGTTTTATTTGGATAAATGTAAGATAAATATTAAAATTGGCTTAAAATAAAAAATCCCGCCCAGGCCCCCTAGGTGCTAGGCTTGTAAGACCCCAACTTTTTATGAATAAAGATTTAATTTCTTTAATTATTATTTTGAATAATAAAGTGTTGATTTGATATAATGCTTTAGTTATGGGTGAAATGTGCAAATTTTGCAAAGTAAGCAAGTGGTCATAAAATATTCGTTTTTTAGGGGAATATTCTTTTTGTCAAGAATATCCGTACGACGGCACAATCATTAATGGACCACATAACAGAATAACTGTCGGATATAGAAAGCGACAGAAATAACCTTTTTATAAAAATAACGGCAAAACTTTTACCGTTAACTGTTGAAATACACAGTGGTAAATGTACGATGTCTGAGTGGTTGCCAAGAGCAGCACACCAGGTATACACACAATATTTCGATTATTGATTCTTACATAAGAAGTCACCAGCCATTCAATAATTGCCACGATGGCGTTGCGCGATATCTCATATTATTGATTCAATTATTGTCACAGTATCATCTGCACAATATTTTATATTATTAAATCAATAATTGACACGACACAATTATTCATATTATTAGTTAGCATTATTGACAATGTCTAGAAAATTCTGTTGAGAAAAGGGGTTAGGTTATCTAATTGCGCGCCAATAAAGATAAATCCTTATCGGAAAGCTTCATCTTTCCTGGGAATGATCTGGTTGTTAATATTGTGAGTTTATAATATTAATTATGAATAATTATTATGTGTTGGATATTGGTTCAATTTTGATATAAATTAAGGAATTTGTTGAAAGTTTGGCAATTATCTTCTCCGATAAAATATTCATCCAAATATATTATTATAATATATTATAATAATATTATTATTATAATATATATATATATATAAACATGTGATAAAAAGGGATGGAGGTGAACAAATAGTATTTGAATGTTGTGTATTCTTTTCTTTTCTAAGTTGGTGGGCGAAAGAAAATTTCCTGCATAGTCCGTCCTTTTTGATTGGCCATTTCATTTCTCCTGCAAACTAATTCTCCAAATTTAGTGGGCCCTCAATGATGGAAAATGAAAGGTTAGGCATGAAAGAAAAATAAGTTAGGCAGAGAGGAAAATGAGGAAGTTAGGCCTGGAGAAAAAAAAATGTTAGGCAAAGTGTTTTGTTTTTTCTCCCTCCGTTGCACTATAAATAGGGGGTAACCCCTCCCTAAAACACACCTGCAATATCAAAAATTCTTATTCTATAGTATTGTGAGTATTTTTCTTGAGTATAAGAATACTTTGAGTGTAGCTTTTTGTGCAATATTTTCTCAGAATATTATTCGATATTCCAGTCAAATCCAGTTTCTACTAAGGTAAAGGATATTATTTTTTTTCCAATACTCGTAAAAATATTATTTTCTTTCATACTCCATATTATGAAAGGGATATTATTTTATTTCGTATTCCTAAATTTAAACTTACTATGGTAAGTATTGCTTCTATAATTCCTGAAATGATTAAAAAGTCCTTAAGTTTTGCGCTTCATTTAATATTATTTCATTGGAATATTGGTCTGAACATTCTTATTAAATTTTAATCTTTTCATGTCTAGGTACTATTCATACGGTACTATTCATGGGCACTATTCATACGGCACTATTCATACGGTACTATTCACGAGTACTATTCACAACATAATTTAATTTTCTTTTCTGTCCAAATTATTTTTGATACGTGAAAATCATTCTTAAATTTTACTTCACAAATAGTTATCATGTTGACAATTTGGACATATTTGAATCCTAGATAAATTGAGTTAGAATTCTCTAATATTTATCATTTATCTCACTTGATTGAATCTTTATATCATTGTTATCATCCTCATGCTTATACTGGAAGTCATATTTGACCCGTAGTGCAAAGATGGACTATTGATTGGTATGATTATAACCAGGAATTGTGCATTGGTATAATCATAACCTTTAATGTTACAGATAAGGTTTGCAGTGAAAGTCCTCTTTGGCCGTAGTCGTGCGTAGATGAGCAGATGTGTTTGGCATGATCATCACGACCATTTGGTGATACTGAACGATTATCTTTGGCCCGTAATGCATATAGATAATTCGTTGATTAGAAATAATTATTGATTAATGTTACAGGAATAAAATATTGATGATGGACTTTTAAATCATGGAAGATAGTAGACATCATGTTCTAGTTGACTCTTCTAATGGATTGTTGTTTTCGTTGCAATTGTTGATCTAAAACTTGTTGTCTGTTGTATTCTATCAGATTTTTCCCTGTTGAGGACTAAGGATAATTTGTCTACATTATCTTAGTCATAATATTCTTTACTGGGCTAGTAGAGCTCACCCTTTTTTCCTTTTTGTTCTATTGTTCTTCTCAGGACGCGAGAATATAGTTGGGACTAGTCGGGGTGTGGAGTGATGGTTCAAGACAGTTATTATAGCAGTCCTCACTATTTTGTAAAATAGTGTATCAATAATTGTAATGAAAATTTTATTTGAGTTTGGATATTGTCTACAAGACTATTTGTACTAAAACTCACAACACGTGTTATCGTATTTTGCACGACAATTGTATTAATGAAGTTTGTATTTGATTTCTGTACCATGTATTTGGTGACTCATAATGGATTGTGTGGACCTATTTTGAGGGCGTCAAACCCCTCGGCCTCCCGCCTAGCGCCTTTTAGAACATTGAACGCAGGGCATAAAGGGCTGATCACCCATCGTGCCCGTAAGTTAGACGGTTAAACAGTTGAATTACTATTATACCTATTTATAGAATGAAAAACAAAGTTCAAGGTTTGCTGTCGGCATCTATAGTCACTATGTCATTTCAAAAGCGCAAGCTATTTGGTTTGTTTTTCGGAAATTGTTTCAATGACTTCACAACTGTTGATTCGTTGTAGAAGCATACTCAAAGAAAACATTTAACTCTTTTATACATTGTTTATTGCACGCTATTACTTGTTTTCAGTGAAATCTGAGCGCATAGAAGGATTTGGCAAAGACAAAGGAAAGGAGAAGGTAGATGAGTAATTGAGGACTGTTATCAATAATAACTGGATGTTTTATAATAATAGACTTTTGTATGAGATATTACTTTATCTATCATGTAATGAAGTATTTAAAGGTTCTTGTAACTGGGGGTAGCAAACTCTGATGTAATATTTTGAAGTATTTAATATATTAAGCAGGTTGTATGAACGTTATCGTGTAGCACCAAGTATGGGTTGCAAATACCCGGATTTGGGGGCGTCACAGTAATGATGAGGCCTATAGGGAGTGTATGGTTTGGGAATGTTTGCCCGACCTTGGTGATTGTGCTTTTTCATTTAATATTCAATTATTGGGTTTTAAATTTTAAACTTTTTCATTAAATGTCCCATTATAATAAAAGACTGGGGGGCAATGTTGGGACATGTTTTTTTGGGCCCGGATGATTCTGTGGGCCATAGTCCACGTGGAGGAAGTTTCCCTACGTAGGAGTTTGTTTTGGGCAGTGGAAGAACTTTAAGGAATCTAGGATTCCTAACTATATTTAATTTTCAACTCTTAAGGAAAGAGTCAAGATAGTGTCCGACTTCCCTTCTTTAAGGAGATTCACTTCTATCCCATTATGGTATCCTCAATAATGAGGAATTCTATTCCCATACAGAGACAGTGCGTTTAAGAGGTTTGATCACTATAAATACAATTGACTTCTCATACTAAAATCACACGTGCACTGAAATTAATTTGCACTGTCACCTTTATCTACAGAAATATTAACATTTTATCCTCAGCAAGATAGCAGGGATTTAAGCGGAATAAAATGTAAGAAAATAAGTAGCTATGCTTAGTAGGCAATCAAAACATACAGTCTAGCAACATATCTACTACATAAATCTATAGGTTAGTACATCATAATATTATATAAGAATACTGAGTTGCAGAACCCAATAGTAAATACCTGATCAAGTTGGTGAGAATTTGACGAATCCGTAGAACATCTCCTATCACCTGAAATTGATGAATATTTTTCAATATATATCATTTGAAAAGCTGCATATAATAATCGGAAGTGTTTGGGCATATTTAGTAATGAGTTTAACACTATAAATGTTTAAAATGGAATTGACCATCTGTTTTTTCTATGCTGGAGAGTTTTATTGACTACTAAGCATGATTCACCAGTTTTACTTAGGAAGGGTACGGAGTTCGTCAGAAATGTTTAAACTACTAGCAAAAGGAATGAGAAAGAAAATTAGGATTCAGAAGAATACTGAAAACACATCAAAGGAGATACATATTATCATACGTATTAAATGAACTGCTGAACAAGAAAACATTCTTACACCTCAATTACAAGTCAACAAATGTGGTGATTTTACATAAATGTATCGACATAACAGAATATACTTGATACTAATGTTCAGAAGCAAGAAACCCCACTTTGTGCATTACAGATCATACCCAGCTGTTGGTCAAATGAAGTATTTATGAGAGGAAAAATTAAAACTGAAGCTTTGCCAAATCTTCCCTAGTCATACAATCATTTAACAAAGAAAATAAACCGTAAATACTGTAAGAGTGTCATTCAACATAATGTTTGTACTAAAAATATAGAATTTAAGTAATATTTCCAAAAATTTTGCCGAGAAGTTATTTAAATTAGATGGAATTTTTAACTGTATAGATCAGCTTTAGGCTTAGGTATCTATATTATTATTTGTATCTCAATTGTGAGTTAAAATTTTCAAGCATTGCACTACATAATCATACTTTTAAAGTTATAGGTATGGTAAGAATATTGTGTTTTAGTTCAGCTGGACAACTATCATTATTTTAACATACTTTATAAGTTACAAATATATTAGACTTCAAGTTAACGTACCCAAAAGTGATGGAATGACGAACAAATGGAACTTGGATTTTATACAGAAAGCAATATCAAAGAGCAATTATACAAAACACAGACTATGATATAAAGGCTATGAACCAAAGTCAAATGTTAACAGCAGTGTATCACTGCAACCGCTCCGGTACAAGTCAACACAGTAACGATGATGCAAAACAATGAACACATTGACACTCTTACTCCTCCGTTTAACATAAGTTATTATATTTCAACAGCATAATACATTTCCTATAATCAGAGAAACTGGCCCTTATGAATTCCAATTTAAATGCTGGTGGGAAATATGCAATCCTCTTGGTTGAAAAATAAATAATATAATTTATTTTGAAGCATTGTTACAGTCTGTAATAATCAAATGAAATAAGACATGTATCTACATTTTAACCACAGTAGTAGTATCAAGATCCGGGCTATATCATAGATAACAATCTGATCCTCGAGGATAATAGGATCCATATTAGGAAACTGCCATTACAGAAGTAATGATGCTAATTATGTGAGTAAAAATATTTGGTAATATAAAATGAAAGGAAAATTTATGCATAGTGCATCTTGACTATGTTGCAACAACTTATAAAGCTTGAGCATATAAGCATTATTGACTAAACCTTTCTCTTCCGACCTAATCTTTAAGAGCAGTCACTTGTTAACATGATATTATATTAGGAATGTTGTCTCTTATGATTTCACTTGCCAAAATAAGACGGTATATGTAACTCCAAAAAGTTCTTGATAACAACTCCCATTTTTGCCAATTGACAATCAAACTCTCCTTTTCAAGATGCCCAAAATTACACTCATTTGAAATTAATGTATCAAATTTCAATATATTTAAGTGACTTTTAATCTTAGCGCAAAACTTTGACTTCCAAGACAATCATTTTGTATGAGAAGCACATGCTTAGTCAACTCAACTCAAGGACATATCCCATGAGGTAAATACTTTTAGTAAAAATAACAAGTCAACTGGCTCTCTGTTTCTTCTAGAGTAGCTAACTGTTAAAAGTAATAATATGTAAAAAAGCTCTCACCTCCACCGGAACATCGTCGGTTACATTTCCTTCCAGTGTTAACATCTTTTGTAATGATGCCGCAGCAGTTTGCAGCACATGCTTTACTACCTCTCTTGGCCTGAATTTGGTAGCTTCCAACTTCATAACTCCTAAGAAAAATCAAATAAAAAAGTAAATAATTTGAAATCCTAGTGATTGAAATACTAAATAAATCACCTTTCTTCTTCTCATTTTTAATATCTTACTAATTAACAGAAAAATATTTTATTCCTTTGCTGGGTTATCACACACTTTTCCATTCTTGGCGACTTGCTAAAATAGAAATGATTTTCTCAAAACCTTTTTGCCTAAAAAGTAAGACCACGAAGTGCCTATATATCTATTACCTATTATATATATATATATATATATATATATATAAAATTAAAAGCAAAAAAATAAAGATTTTCTTTTTGCTCAACCTGAAAAATCTATATAGATAGATAGATAGATGAAACCATCAAGAAAGAGAGAGACATCAAACCTGACTCAACCTTGGAAAGGTCAAGGATGTCATTAATCAGTTGAAGAACCAAATCTCCCGAAGATAACATGACACTCAACAGTTGGCTTTGCTCCTTGTCAAGTTTTGTGGTTGAAAGAATCTCAGCCATGCTTACAACCCCTGCTAGTGGAGATCTTATCTCATGTGACATTGTTGCAAGCATTTGTTTTGCACGCATAGTTTCCTCTACAGGAGGATAAACAGGCAAAGAATGAATAACCTTTGTTTTTTAAACTGGTTCTATTGAAAACTATAAGAGTGAAATTATCATGGACATACCTGTTATATGAATTGTTTTGTTAAGTTCCGTCTCCTTGGCCTTTCGTACGGCTATTTCCTCTCTAAGTTTTGCCATCTTTTCTCTTGTTCTAACCTATAATCACGAACAGATTATGTTAAGGAGCAAGAGAGACAGAGGAAGAGAGAGACACACACACACACACACAGAGAGAGACTATTGTAACATATGTACTCTCATAGTAAAATACTCTTGGACTTTGTTTGGAACACAGAAAGTGTGAGGAAAATAAAGGAAACTGAAGCGACAATAAAGATGAAAAGATGGTAAGAAAATTTCACTAGTCCATTTATTATCATCTTACTTGATATGGGAACTTTTAAAAGTAATTGGACTTATCTTTGCAATTTCTAAGTTCCGAGTACAGCACTAGTTTCATTGCATTCATATCACTGCCTTACCACCACCAAGAACTATTTTCTCAATTTTGAGGCCTTCATCCTTCTCAAGCTTAGATTTTCATATGCATATACAAGTTTAGACACGAATAGGTGCATGAAAAAAAATATAAAAAGGAAGAAGTATGGGCACGTGTAGATCAAGACTCATGTAAATATATATATACAAACACACACATACATATATATGGAAAGTGATCCATAATCAGAGTTGGCTATGGGTCGTTTCCCAGCCAACACATCTCTCATGGTCGATACAAACAGGACAGACAAGATTTAAAACACATGAAATAGCTCTACCATTATTGTTGGCGGATGGTGCCAACACTAATGACAGAAGAAACATTCCATGTGAAAAGAGGCGTATACCCTTAATGAAGTAAAAATCTATAGCCCTCAGCCATTCTTTCTGACAGGCGATACTTTATTTTAACACATCCACCTCTCTTCTCCTTGCCATGATTCCTACTCAGGAATCAGGACATGCAGAATGCACATGTAAATCGAAGCTAAAATTTAAATTACATGATAGCTTTAATTATCATAGCCTGTGAAATTGGTGCCTCACTTCCAATTGTAGGTAAATTCATTTCAGCTTTTTGTGATCAAAGCATTCGCAGCAAGAGTTATAAATTAACCCTAAACCCTAGAAAGTTTTGATATTTTCAAATCACGATATGAGATAAGAACACCAAGGAGTTTGAACAATGAACATATATATGATTGCTACTCTAAACACAATACTTGGAATGGAATTGAGAACAAACCATTGCCCTTGACATCTACTTACGCCTTAGTATTCAGAATATTTAGATTAATACATTTGAAAAGTAGAAGACATGCTATGTCTGATGGTCAAATGAAGAGTGAATTTCCCCACATAAATATCATATAACCATGACATCTATAAAGAAAGGGGAAAAATGGTAATACAATGAAAAAGAAATATGAACAAAAAACATGAGCTCACCTGATCCGTCACATCCATTCCCATATAATTCACACCAATAGTCTCTCCTGCCTTGCTGAATACAGGTTCCACATATATCAGAAATGTCTTTGACCCAAATAAATCTGTATCGAATGTTATCTCTCTTTTTGCAGCTACTCCTCGCTCCAATACTTCCCTTTTGAAGTCTTGCGATTCCTTGACACCTCCACCAGTGAAAATCTCTACATCTGTTTTTCCTATAATTTCCTGAAAAATCAGTGTATTTTGAGGAAGGCCTGTGCCACATTCTACAAATAGTTCTTTCGAAATTGAAGATGGATCGGAATTAAAACTAATGAGTAAGAAAAGACTAACCTTGTTTCAATGAGTAAGAATATTATTAGGTTCACAGCCAATATAAGAAAATAAAAATAAAACTTCATAATAGGAATGACCCTAGATTGAAAATTATAATTGGTAGTAAAATTACCTGTTCCCCCAAACTTGGAAAATGATTATAGATGAAGCGATAGCGCAACTCGTTATCCTACAAAACAAGAATGATAATAACAGAACACTTAAGTCTCTTATTAACACAAGCTATTTGTAAGGAACTTAACATAAAAAATAGCAAATAAAGACTATAAAGAAAAAGTAATGACAACTAGATTAGTGGTAAGCAATTTACTCAAGACATACTCCCCAAACAAAATTTTGAGGAGAGGAACAGAGAATCAGTATATCAAAGTACATCAATCAACGAAGGCAACAGTACTCTTTTTCCGTTTCTTTTTTTATCAGTGGAAAATGAATGCATAGTATTAAGACATATTTCCTTTTTTATTGTTTCTAGATGCAGATTATCAAAATTGGATGAAGAAAACCAGACTGCTTATTGACTTAAATCCTATTATTGATTATGTTAATCCATAAATGGTTCAACAGCAATGAATTAGGCGCACTGCCGGTACCCGGTAGGGCAACTAATATACTTGTTACTGGTTCCACAGATATTGGTTAGACTTGAGGAGTGTTGTAGTAGAGTTGAAGGATTTAGAAAGGGAAAAGAAAAACAGAAGTATAACAATTCTATCAGCAAAAAACGTAAAGGTAAATAAAAATAGAAATAAACCAGTGATTTAACCAGACGACATAGCCACATGCAGTAAAACATAACGTTACAGGATTTTTTAGTTAACTTTGGATGAAAGAAAAAGCATGTTATACTAAGCCATAAATTGAAGCTTCAAAAGTTGGTAACTAGAGACAGTAATATGTCTGAAATGGCTCATTGCTATAACTGACTGATGGTAATATGTCTGAAATGGTGCATTGCACCACTTAAAATTGACTTACTACAAGCTGAAGAAAGTAAGAGTTCGGATAATGTAAAAAAAAATAGCAAGATATAGACCACAAATATTTAACTAAAGTCCTAGGACTTGCAGAAGACAAAAATAAACTGAATTGAGCACTTCTTCTACTCAATAGGTTGTACCAGATAACTATGCTTTTATATTAGCAGGAGCATCTGTTTCTAGTAAGCAGATGAAACAAATGCTGCACAACTTAAGAGTCGATAAATAACACCAAATGCAAATCATAGCCCAGAATACAATCTTTTATTGAATGCAGTTTCAAAATAAACTGCACTAATATTGTAAAATTATTCGTTTTTATAAGTATATCCAAGCTCTTTACAGCTTTTAGTTGTGGATCATACCCAATGATTTTAACACATGCCAAATTTTAGAAAATTAGTTAACCATGAGACCATACGATGGAAAATTTGGCAAGGATGACAACATAAGAAATTAAGGGGCTTATGAAAATCCTCTTTGGATCACCAAAGGATATAAAATTAGTTACGACTTAATGACTTGTAGCTTCAGAAAACTAAATATCAAGAAGCAAAACCTCCTACGAATAGACAATTACTATCACTGTCAATACACACTATTAAACGGCATTAACCAGGCTCTGGAAATTAGAAAATATGCAACTGACTTAGCAGAAGATAACAAATATAGAATAAACATATATATACATATAATTCTGATGGATAGGCGTAGAGGGACAATCAGGCTTATGTAATACTTAACTTAACTCAACACCTTTTATCCCAAACTAGTTGGGGTAGGATAAAAAAGAGTCCCATAATTTATGTTATATGAGAGGGGGGGAGGGGGATGATAAAGTACCACTAAAAATAAATTTATGGATTAACTGCAGAAATATTCCTCAAAGTTCCACAAAATTATACTTTTAGCTTCGAAGTATCAATTTTTTCAAGAGTGTTCCTTCAAGTTTAAATATTTTACAAAACTATTCCCTTTTAACATATTAGTGAAATTATAGGTCAAAACTTATGTTTTATATAGTTGAATACACATTTGACCCATTTCAAACATATAAATATATACGTTATATGAAATGTAAATAACATAATTACCAATGATTTCATACATGTATCTAAAAAATTTAAATTTGAAGGAACACAATTAAAAATTTTGGTACTTTGGGCTAAAAATGAAATTTTGTGAAACTTTGAGGGGCACTTTTGCAGTTAACCCTAAATTTATACATGTAGAAATGGGTGACTTTGTCGAATAACTTACTCATGTGTTGTTAAACCAATTTAAACAGATACTTCTCAAAGCATTTATGTTAAAAGTAATTAGCAACAATATTCTAAAAATAGTAAGGCGGACCTAGGCGGCGGAGGGGGCGCTGGGGCCGCCTAGGCGTTTTCGTAGGCGGACAAGGAGTTTTCTTTTGCGGTCTAATTTTTTTATTTTTCTATTTGTACATACTTGTTATACTATACAAAACATATAGTATATCTACTTTTTTTAAATTTTATATGAAACATTACCAAAAATAATTTTTAATGCTTAACAAATTCATTTTACGTATTGTAGAGATTCAAAATAGAGGTCTAATTCTGTCTATGCACCCAGCCAAATCAAGGCGGTAGAGGACTGCCTAGTACCTAGGAGGGGATTAATCGGACCTATGAGGAGATTCTTAGAACAATGATTAGAATGATCAAAGTGGTCTGTCTTCACTAAAACACATTATGATGTTCAGAATATTTACATTTTTTCCTCAAGAGCTACCTCTGCTATAATTCTTTCACAAAATGTCAATTCATGTTATGATATTACTAGAATTGATGCTAACTAGTCATGTACAAGTAAAACTGGGTAGTGGAGAAAACAAGCAAAAATAATGTCCACAAACAACGGCCTAGAATTATGGAGAACGAAATAATATCAGAAATTTCAAACATTATGGCATAGCAGAAAACAGATAAGGGTGATATTTACCTGATGCCCGATGACTACTGGTGCATTTTGAAGAACAAAATGTAAAAAATTATCTGCTCTTCTCAAGACTTGGGACAATTCTTCCACTGGAGATGATTGCCTTTCCAGATTTTGTATGCTCTCCTGCAACTTCTCTAGGACTATCTGTTCTCTCTGGATGCTTGCCTCCAACAATTTCTCTAAATACATAGCTCGCTGCTTCCAGTATAAGACAGTGTCATGTTCAGCGTCTATTTCGGGTCTTTTATCTTGAACAACTACATCATTTCTCTTCCGAGGAAATTCTTGCCATATATCATACACCTCATCCAAAATAGATACTGGACGCTTATCACCGCCATATGTTTGTTCCTCAAACCAATGTTCCTCCAATATTTCTAATTTTTTGAGCTCAGCTTCCTGCTGTTGCTTACTCAAGGTATCAAGCTCTTCTCTGAGGAGTCGTGCAGCATTAGCCTGCCTATACTCCCAATTTTTTACGAGGTAGGTCAACTGAGAGGAGCCCTTCTCACTGTAAGTGGTGAGATCTACGAGGCGATTGAAATCATATATAGTAGGCTCCTCAATGAGCGTAACAACTTCCAACATATCTTGATCTGGTCCTGGCTTTTCGACATTGAATTGGTTCCCTGCTTCATTAATATCTTCAGGCCACATTGAAGAGAGGACTTCAACGTCCATTTCTTCAGCATGGTCCATTTCAGAATTCATATTTACCATTTATTTGTCACATCTAATTCTTATGTTACAATTAGGGTGAACTTATAATGGATAATATTTTGTGCTTCATAGCCAGAATTTGTTCATCTGAGGTAAGTCAAATTGAATGTATCTGGTGTTTCTGTTCTGAAGCAGAATTTAGTTAGTAGCCAGAAAATTTCTACAAATATGCACAATTCACTTTTTTCCTCAACGAAGAGTTGCCAATTAGGTTGAAGCCTACATAAGAAGAGAAAAATGAGTCTTAAATTAGTTGATATGGTTAACTTAACGAAACTATGTGCTGACAATGCACAAACATAGACCATGCATAAGGAAGACTACCACCATATATAAAGCTATATTGTAATAGTAGTGAACCAATTACACCAGTATTCTGTTACCTATAAGTGTATAATAGAATCAGATTGAAGTAAAGTGCTTAGCAATCTTCAACAGTTTAACAAATAACATTAACAACGGAACATTTGTATATTACTCATATCAGAAGTCACAAATAGAAGGCAATGGATATAATGTAGCTAAAAAACATAAAGGCAAGCTCACCTAGTTGTTGTATTAGTCTTTCTTTTCATTTTATTATTTTTTATTTATTGATTTATTTACTTTTTGGGCAAAGTTTCTCATTCTATTCATCTCACCAATCAATCAATAATATATACAACAGACCTTTATAAAAGCATGTCCACATTCATACCTCAGTTAGCCAATATCCAAAGTATGATATACAACACATTTTGCCAATATGAAATTTAGTTGCCAATGAAAGCCACTCATAGAAAGGATAAAGAACTAAAAGGATTTGACATTGGTACCAAGAGAAAAGATTGCTGACAAGGAAAAGTAAGCACGGCGTAATGTGGAAAAGAGATGGACAACATTCTTTGGGATTTTAGGTTGCAGATTAAATGCTAACTAACCAATTCAAGGATTATTGATTTTTTTCAAGAAATACTGAATTCCAATTACCTTACAGGCTGGTTAATAACTCATAAAAAGAAGATCGAAGTATTTGGTAGTTGTAACATCACACATCAAGATAGAATTTATATGATTTCAAACAGAATAGCTATCTTATGGCTTGCAGTTATGAGTGAGGTAAAATCCATACAAGTCAAAGAATTTCCTTTTTGTTCATCTAAATCCACCTTTAAAATTTCTATTATAGTGGGAAATTCTGATTGCATTTAAAGCTGCCATAATAGAAATACTACCCAAGACTCAAATAACTACTCCTGTCTTTTTACATGTCATCTAAATGACAAATTTCACAGGACAAGTTAATATCAGAGAAAATTTCACAACTCCTCAAATTTAAATTAACAACCACGAAGAAAAAAAAAAAGGAATCCTCACTCCAAAAGGGAAAAATAAAAAAAAAATAAAAAATTGGCACAAAACTTCTGAACAAAATTATAATATTAACAATATTGAAAAGAGGAAAAACTTCCAAAACCCCACATTAAACACAAAACACAGAAAAACATCTTGTTCAAAGACTAACATGTTCCAAAAAAAATTGAGACCTCATACAAAAAATTTACACTAATACCGTTGAATTAAACCAACAGAAAAATTCATGACCAAACACAAAATACCAATTGAAATGAATCAATACTAATAATGAACCCCTTCATTGTTTGATCAAATCCCACAAACCCAGATTGAAAGATAAATAGGAACTGCATTGTTTGATAAAAATTCTAACCAAATCCCAAAACCCATATTGAAAAATCAATCAAAGGGGAACAAAATTTAACCATAATTGTAAGTCAACAACACTTCTGAAAGGGAAAAAATGAGACCTCATTGAAAAAATTTACATTAATATGGTTGAATTAAACCAAAATTGGAGTCAACGAACAGATAAATTCCATGACCAAACACAAAATAGGATTGAAATAATTCTGCATTGTTTAATCTAAATAAGATACACGCAGCATTGTTTGATAATATTCTGACCAAACTCCACAAACCCAGATTGAAAAATCAATCAAATGGGTATAAAATCTAACCTTAATTGTAAGTCAGTAACTCTTCTAAACACTCTGAAGGGGAAAAAAGATGAAGGGTTGAGTTCAGCTAGGTAGCCTCTTTTTCCTTTCACTGTAGATCTGAAAGAATCTCTTGAAAGTGCTGGGTCAAAGAAAAAAATAATACCTACAAATTGGAGCATATACAGGTAGAGGGAGAAAGTGCATGAGAGAGAAAATGTGGAGAAAGATGAGAAACTCAAGAAGCCATGTGCGTTGGAGGTCAAAAATATTACAGAAATGCCTGGCCTTTCTTGTCCCTGAAAATTTTATATTTTAATTCTCTTCTCACTATACAAACACACATCTGTGTGTATATAAATATATATATATATATATATATATATATATATATTCTCTCTATTTCAGTGTTCTTGGCCTCTTCAGACTAACAATCAGTTATTCCACTCTATTTTCTATCAGATGTATATATATATAAATATGATAGATTCAATCATATACAAATATTTATATATATATATATATATGTGTGTGTGTGCGCGCGCATATATATATATATATATATATAGAGAGAGAGAGAGAGAGAGAGAGAGAGAGAGAGAGAGAGAGAATTTTAAATTGGGGGAAGAAATGAGGCTGCACCCCGCCCTTTCCGAGGTTTACGTATTTTGGACGGCGCGTGACGACGACGCGCAATTTTGGAGAGTTTGTTACTCCGTGTTGTTAGACAAACAGGTCAGCTCTCTTATTAATCGTTTACTTTTTTTTCTCTGTTGAGTGGAAAGGGTCCATGACGAATAAAAAAAAAATTGCCTATAGATTATAAATAAAAGGGTTAAGTTCATATGACCACATGGAGTTTGGACTGTTTTTCACTTAATCACTTGTAATCAGTAAAGTTACATTTAAACATTCGACTTTTTGAGTTAAAGTGAAAACGTCACATTTTTCATCCAATTTAACTGTGCGTGTATGTCAGACGCTAAAAGCGCGTGAAAAGGGACTTTAACAATTGAAAATGACTGAAATACCCCCTTATCCCTTCCTCTGTTCTTCTTATCCCTTCAACCTTGAAACCTACGGTCTCCTCCCTCCTCCGCTCACCTCTGTCTCGTCGAGTGATATCCAAGCATCACTCAAGTGATATCCAAGCTCACTCTTTTCAATAATAACGAAGATAACATGCCGATGTCGGCGCACAAGCGCGAGAGTCTCAGTTGGATTGCGCGGAAGAGGCGACGCCGCGGCTCCCGATCTGTGTTCGGTTGGAGTAATGTCGAAGCGGACGAGGCGGAGGTGTTGCTTTCTGTTGGGGCCTCGGCGACGCTGACCGATCAAGTTCTTAAATAAAGTTTGGTATTTTGGGGTGGGGTTAAGAATATCGAGAGCGGATGAAGTTTGAAATCTTCGTATTTTGTAGTGGAACCGATTTTAGTTGAAGATATAATAAGCGGGTAGTAGTTGGTTTTGTTCAATATCTTCATTTGAAGTTTGTGTGCGAAAATTTTCTCAATTTCTTATATATTTTTGTTGTTTTGGGTAAAACATCGAGTTGGTGTAAGGGCAAAAGAAAGTGATTATGGTGTTTTTGGGTGCAAAGGAAGTGAAAGAAGAATCTCTTAAGCACTTTTGGTATCTGGCTGTGGGGAAATTTGAGCTAAATTATTGGATTTGATAAAAAATTTCTGGTCTGCCTTTGTGGCTCCAAATTTGGGGTGAAAGGGTACCTAGTGAATCTGCAGAGATGAGGCTTTCTTCCGTGGGTTTCAATCAGCAGCCACCTGAAGGTAGTATACATTCTCTTTCATATGCTAATACATGTTGCTTAATGCTAATTTCCTTGGGGCTAAATGATCATTAGAGTTTCACTTGTTTCCTGAGTTTCTTTCTTATCCTTGTTATCCCTTTATAGTTACATGCAGTGCTCAGGACCCTATTATTGCAAATTTTGTCCACAAAAATCAGAAATTGGCTCTATTGAGCACAACTAAATTCTCAATTATGTTGCAGGAATTGGCTCTAATTTAAGTAGCCCCACAAATTCGACATCAGTTTCCCTTGTTTCTGCCATGCCTACTTCTTTATTCCCCAAGCCAACATCTTGATATCTGGTCTATTTCCCTAAATTTCTCTACCTTGTGCATAGTAAAGTGTTTATCACTGTGATTTGCAGGTATGTTGCCCCCGAATATGCAATGACAGGGCACCTACTTGTCAAAAGTGATGTCTACAGTTATGGGGTTGTGTTGTTAAAGCTTATTTCCGGAAGACAACCTATAGACATGTCTCAACTGCTATTCAAGAAAGTGGTTTTCTGTGTTATATGATGTGGTAATATTAGCTTTGTTGGGGTCAATGCTGCATTCAACAGACGGTCTTTTTCGTTTCCTTTTTTTTTTGTAAGAGAAATCCAGAAACTGATTAAGATGTCCTTGTATATTTTCAGCCATGAAAAGTATTGGCATGTAAGAATATTTTTGAAGTTCCTTGCCGATTTTCCCTCTGCTCTGATCCTACTTTTACTCCTTTAGCAACTATTTGTCTGTTTATATATAAGGAGGGTAATTAAGACTTTATCCAACTTAAGTAACAGAGTTATGACAGAAAACAGTTATTCACTTTAACTCAAAAAGTCGGGTGTTTAAATATAGCTTTACTGACTACAGGTGGTTAAGTGGGAAACCGCCCAAACCTCAGGTGGTCATCTGAACTTAACCCTAATATAAATGACAAAACTATGTTTTTTACCACTATACTTGGTAAATTTTACTTATTACACCATTGAACTTTTAATTTTTTGAATTACCCTATTAAACTAATTAAAATATTAAAATTGGGTCATTCCGTACAAAAAAGTTGACAGACGTTAAAATAGTGCTGACGTGGCAAAAAAAATAAAAAATTTTGCTTATGTGGCAAAAAAAATAAAAAACAGATTTTAAAAATAAAAAAAGTAACATTTTAAAAATAACAAAAACATAATAAAATAAAACAAAAAAAAAAACTTTTTTTAAAAAACAGCTTTTTAAAAAAAGCAGAATTCTATAAAAATAATTTTTTCAAAAATTTGAATTTTTTAAAAATAGATTTTTTAAAAATAGAATTTGTAAAAAACGCAACTTTTTAAAAATAGACTTTTTAAAAACAATTTTTTAAAAATTGATTTTTAAAAAAAGTCATTTTTAAAAAAATTTCTATTTTTAAAAATCTACTTTTTAAAAAGCTATTTTAAAAAAGTTTTGCTTTTTTTAAAATTCTATTTTTTTAAAAATGCTATTTTTAAAAAACTACTTTTAAAAAAAAATCTTTTTTTTAAAAAAATACTTTTTTAAAAAAATTATATTTTTTGAATTACATTTTAAAAAAAATTATTTTTAAAAAATTCTATTTGTTTAAAAAATCATTTTTAAAAAATTCTATTTTTTTAAAAAACTTTTTTAAAAAATCGCTTTTAAACAATTTATATTTTTATATAATTACTTTTTTTTAAAAAATCTGCTTTTAAAAAATTCTATTTTTTTAAAAAACTTTTTTTGTATTTTTTGTTTTATTTTATTATGTTTTTGTTATTTTTAAAATGTTACTTTTTTTATTTTTAAATTCTTTTTTTGCTTTTTTTTGCCACATAAGCAATATTTTTTTATGTTTTTTGCCACGTCAGCACTATTTTAACGTCTGTCAACTTTTTTGGACGGAATCACCCAATTTTAATATTTTAATTAGTTTAATAGGATAATTCAAAAAATTAAAAGTTCAATTGTGTAATAAGTAAAACTTGCCAAGTTCAATACTGTATAGTGGTGAAAAATATAATTTTGCCTAATATAAATTTATCATAGTATATTAGTGAGTTTTTATTTTTTTATTTTTTATTTTATGTATCCAATATGTCATTATTTAGTATTAATATAAAGTTGTCATCATATTTTTTAGAATTCTATTATACATTGCGACAATTTTGTGTCAAATTATAATTACGAAACATATCAGATATATATAAATTTTACTAAGGAGCCCCACTTATACATATACATCTAAAAATGTTACCATTAATTTTTATCTATTTAACTAATAATTAAAACATCAACGTAAATCTTCGCAATTTAATATATATCAATTTCTTTTATTAAATTTAACAGAATAAATTGCAAACAACCATCTATGATTTATTCAAAATTACTTATAGCCACCTATAATTTAAAGGTGAACTTTCGACCACCAGTAGTTTCAAAAACATAACATATTCTCACTTCACTAGTAATGACATTAATAAAAGTAAACGGATGGTGTGTAAGTGTGACGCTCCCAAATTCAGACACTAATCTCTCGAATTCGGTGCTTCACGATATCATTCTAATAATAGACTAATAACTCATACAACAAAATAATAGAATAATTTACATTGATTTTATTATAATTATTTTTGTCTCAAAGTCTAGTAACCGTTACTAATGCATCACAACTTAAAACATACTTAATACATAATATTAAACAAGTTTTATTACATCTTAAACATAAATTGTTAGTTCCCGGAGGCACAATAGTTATCTAGACGGGGAGGGTTGAATAGATATTTAAAAATCTTTGTTGTTTTAAACTTGTTAGTTGATAATGATTAAAACTCAGCGGAATTAATATTTGTTTTAATCTCCCTTAAGATATAGTGAAGTTATGAGAGTGAGACAGTTATAGCAGTTATAGCAAGAATGTAAGAGACACAGTTGTTTTAAGTGGTTCAGAGCACTTAAAGCTCCTAGTCCACTCTTCTACTCCTCGAGTAGGAAATTCACTAAGGATGTCTTTTACAATTTCTGAATCTCATAGATTCCTTCTAGACCAGCAGTCTAGGAACTGAAAGTAGTATGCACACAAGCCAATCATGTTTGATGATAAAGCATATACTTTGTAACAATCTTATTCATTTATTAATAAAAAATATTAATTTATTAAAGGCTTTTAATTATCTACGTGATCTTTGTTTTATAATATGTGATAAACCCATAGTTTTAAGCAATGCTTTTAGAATAATGATGATGATCATTCTAATGAGATCTAAATTCTTAGAAAGCTTAAAACTAAAATAGTTCCCCAATCATTGGATTACTAAATTGGGGATTAGTGAATCCGGATAGATTGGTACATCGTTGTTTTGCTCATTGGATGATGATGATTGATCTCATGATCATTTGTGTGGAGACACTAAAGCAAGTATGTAGGTGCTTATTAGAGAATAAGTTCACTCGAATGTGGCTCGCTAAGGAATACCTAATGGAGTTTTACTTGTCTGTCGATAGGAATTCTCAGTAGTGATAGTAAGACAAGTAATCCTTGGACTTGAGATCATCATAGTATCTTGTGTATGATGAGTTATACTTTGACTTATTCCTTAAGACCCTTAGGGTATATCAAAGGGTATGCTTGGGTATTATAAGTTGTACATGGAGATAATGTATGATCAATAAAGAATCTACCACTTCTAATAAAAGAAGAGAATGTCCTATGTGATTCGATAAATGACAACCCAAAGAGTCCTTGGCAAGTGCGAATGAAATTAGAAAGGAGTTTCTAATTTGCATTATTTGAGAGTTGCATTTAAGAATCGAAATACATATAATTAAATAAAATAAGACTTGACGATAATTCCATGTCTTATATTTAATTGGGACATTGTATGGTGGAAGGATTGAATTGTCTGCGGTAACTATTTATTTACTCAAAGGTTCTTTAATGATTAATGTTGAAATCTATATTATCTGGAAAGTCATTTATCGCTAGGAGGCTTATCCTATTGTAGAATAAATATTATTTATTTAAATAAATTAATTGTTTAATTTATTTATTTAAATAAGATTAAATTGTTTCTAATTGATTTATTCACAACCGGGTTTAATATGGAGAACCTAAAGGGTCACACCATAAAAGGAAGAATAATTATTTAAGAAGTTAATGGCATAATCGTAATAATATATTTATGTATATTTAATTTAATCTATGGTAATAGAATAAATTAAATAGCTTAATATTATTATTATTTAATATTTTAGAAATATTAAATATAAATTAATAAGAGAGTCTTATTAATATTATTACAATTATTATTATTTTAATTTCTAAAAGAGTTTAGGAATTAATTTAATATAAGTACTCTCATTTATTCTAATAGGATTAGGAGGAGGAAAATTAGTTAAAGGAGTTTAATTAATTATCCCTAATAAGTTTAAGGAGCTTAATTAATTAAAAGAATTTAATTAATTAAATAAAACCCAATTCCTTAATTGTTAAGGTGGGTTGCCCACATCTATAAATAAGAGGAGTCTTATTATGGGTGAGAGGGTTGTTGACTTTTTCAACGTACGACATAATTCCAATTGTTGGGAGAGTACGCCTTTTCTATAGAGATAGAAAACTAGGGTTGAGCCAATACCCCTTCTTCTTGAAAATTCTTCTTCCTTGGTGGATCACCTCTAGAGGCCAAACACTTGGGTGGCTAACGTTGATCAAAGGAAGGAACCAAACCCGGTGGATTCAAGTTGAACGTGAAAGGATTTGGAGGTGAACTTGTACCTGAGGAAGCTCGGATCTTCAAGGGTATGATTCTTATTCATATCTTTTCGTTTAATTAATAATTGTGCATAAAGGGTGATCCGGGTATATGGTTTGTAAATTTTTAAACTCTGATTTTACTCGCTTCCGCTTATTTATGCAATTTGATTGCGTTCATGAATATTACAAACCTAACAGTGGCATCAGAGCCAAACCTTTATGCGAATTATTAATTATTTTAATTTGATATGTATATTGATATGTGTTTAGAATAATTTAATTGGGCATAATTTTGTTATATAAAATTTAAAAAAAAAAAAAAAAAGACAATTCGCGTAGTTTTTTTTTTTGAAAAACGATTTTTCGCTGGTTACTTTCCTGGATCCTGGTGACTCACGTGGGGCATCTGCATATTAGTTATACCATAAGATTGCTGTACCATTTTTTTTATAATATATATATTATACTTATATATATATGTTACGGTATATACTATATATATATTATGGTATAATATGTCATACTTATAAGCACACGAAAATCAAGGAACATGATAAGGGATTACAAGAGATGCACGAAATATAATATATATACGTGAATTGCAATGGATTTGGTGATTATATATATTATATATATTAACGTAATATATATTTATATATATATAATAATAATTTTATAATTAAAATAAAAGTTTATTTTAATTTTAAAATAAAAGGTTTATTTTAATATTAAAATAAAAGAGTTTATTTTAATTTTAAAATTAAATTTCATGCTAACTAATTAGAGTTGAAATTGGATTCCATGATAACTAATTGGAGTTGAAATTGGATTACATGTTTCCTTAAAATAAAGGAGTTTATTTAGATATGAAATAAGATTTCATATTATTCAAAATAAAAGAGTTTATTTGTGAATAGGAAATAGAATCCTAATTTCCTTAAATAAAGGAGTTTATTTAGATATGAAATAAGATTTCATATTATTCAAAATAAAAGAGTTTATTTGTGAATATGAAAGAGAATCCTAATTTCCTTAAATAAAGGAGTTTATTTAGATATAAAATATGATTTCATATTATTCAAAATAAAGGAGTTTATTTATGAATAGGAAAAGAGAATCCGTGTTTCCTTTAATAATTTTTTTACATGGAATTGGATTCCATAATTAATTAAAATAAAGGAGTTTATTTTGATTAAAGATTTTGATTAAAATAAAATAGTTTATTTTATTCAAAATTGGATAAATTAAAATAAAATAGTTTTATTTTGATTTAAATTTGGATTAAAATAAAGGAGTTTATTTTGATTCAAAATAGATTTTATACTAACTAAATTTGCCCATTAAATGATATCAATATATATATTAAATGTTTATTATTCATATGATGAATGTTATTTATTGATGCATATGATAATGTGTATGATAATAAATGGGATTGATTATGGACTATTGACCAATGCGATTGGATTTTATTTTAGTTGGATGCATGAATGTATGGGTTTTATTAAATGGGGTTTGCGTACCTCGTCTTCTCTAATTTTTCTTAATGTAAATTCTATTCCCCTCTATGTACTTCCCTTGATCACGATCAAGGTTTCTATTTATTTTAAATAGTTTTGTAATAGGAATAATTAGAATTATTTTGAAAAATTGGAGATCAAAGGAGCAAGGAAGGCGAGGAGTGAAGACTTGTTTGTAATGGAGCCCCAGTTTAAAATGTAATAGTTATATTTAAATATTATTTTTTTGCACCCCCAGGGGTTTGACCTTTTGGTTCACTTGGTGGCTTTAGTGAACCAAACTAGAATAAAAGTCCATAATCAATCCGGGTAGAATATAGTATTCTATATGTGCATGCTTATACTATATATATTATATATTATGCAAACATGCTTCGCATGTTCATTAATATATAGCGTATTTTATATATATATATGCATGCGCTAAAACAAGATGAGACAATTAATAATAAATCCTCAAATTTTTTATATTAAGTCCTAAGCGTTCAAAGATATTTGGAATATCGAACGTCGCCTTCTAGCATGATAAAATTAATAGAGTATTAAATATTTAATATGAGTTTGTTGTGTCACCACAAGGCAAGTATTAAGTATTTAAGATGTTAATTTATCACATTTGATGCTTATAAAGAAAATTGAACAATATTGTTTTGTTGTGTCACCACAAGGATGATATTTTTCTTTTTGAATATATGGAGTGCTAGGTCGGACTTAACTTGGATAATTTTAATTCGGATGTGCCACCACTGATCAAAATAATCTAAGAGGCAAAAGAAAAGGAGTTGCATAGTTGATGTAATTGACAAAAGTTGTCTACCTATTTATTTATATATAGTTTGTTGTGTCACCACAAGGCTATATACATTTGAAATGGGATCCTTATTCTCACTAGCAAATCTTTAATTAGATTTTTCCAACTATATAAGTGAGGGTAATATAGTTTGAAGAAAATAGTGGGAGATACCAATTTAAAACAAGACCTAAATTATTTTGGTAATTAATAAAAGAATGTATGTTAAAATGTTGTTAATTACAAATTCATTTACGAAATTTTACAATGTCTAAAATTTCTATCATTTGCGAAGCATATTAGATGCTAAATTAACGAATCCAAATTAAGCGGATTGGTTAAGGAATTTGAGAATAGTTCTCATGGTGAAAAGCTATCTTATGTCATATCGCCTATCCTCGCAATGGTTGCGAGATAATGCCTTTGAGGAAGAGATTGCTACTTTTAGAAAGTGGCAAGATGATGCATGATTAGCTCGATGCATCATGCTCGCATCCATGAGTAACGAGCTTCAAATCGGCAAGATGAAACTATGGATGCTCCTACTATATTCCCCGCACATCAAGTAGTTGATGGTGAGGAAAGTGGGGCCCGATAGATATCGAGATATCTAAGGAGCTCTTCCGATCTAGAATGGCCAATGACACTATAATACAGACAAAAGTTCTTAACATAATCAATTTGATTGATCAATTAGGACAACTGGTTTTGTCATGGATTGAGAGTTGAGCCAAGATTTGATCTTGCACTCATTCCCGAACTCCTTTCACAATTGTTGTGAATTTTTCATATGAACGAGTTAGATATCAGCCTCGCTGATTTGCTTAACTTGTTGAAAAATGTTGAGAGTCACTTTTCAACCAAGAAAGACCATATCTTACTGATAGGGGCCAAAGGATCTTCTGAAAAGAAGAACGATTCAAAGAAGGTAAATAGAAAGGCATAAACAAAGGATAATAAGAACAAAACTGATATGGATAGCAAAGGAGTTTGCTTCCATTGCAATAAGCTTCGACATTTGGAAAGAAAGCTGCAAGAAGCATCTTGCGGAGGCTAACCAAAGAAGCTTAGTGAAGTTTCGATTCATAATCGATTTTTGTTCATGATTGAAATAAATTTTTCTTTAAGTCGAGGTTCTACTTGGGTATTGGATACCGACTTTGGTTATCATAAATATAGATTTATGAAGGGACCAAGCAGTAGAAAGCTAAACAAATATAAGTAATCTATATAATGCGGGAAATGTAGCAAGGTTGCCATATTAGCCATAGAAACTTATAGTTTAGCAATGCTCATGAAAAATCTATTAAGTCGATAAGTTGTTATTGTATTCCGGTTCTTGTTAAAATATTATTTCCATTTTATTGTTGAACAATGAAATCTTTGGTATTATAATTAAGAACAATTGTTGTTATTTTATAATAATAATGTTTTGTATAAATGGAATATTACTTAATAAATTTTGTATACTTGACTTACATGAAAATAATTTTGCATATTGAACAAATTAGTATAAGAAAAGGAGATGATCATTCAAAGAGTTGAATGTATGTATTTGTTGAAATACAAGTGTGAATTATTTGAAAGGTTCAAAGAATTCAGAAGTGAAACAAATTGGCAAAGTATTAAGATTCTTTGATTAGATCAAGGAATAAATACTTGTGCAATAAGTTTCTAGATCATCTCAAATGGTTTTTCTCACAATGGACACCTCCTGATACACAATAATTGATTGATGTATTTGAATGGAAAAATCGTACCTTGTTGGACATGGTGCGGTCCATAATGATTTTACCGACATTTCAGTATCCCTCTAGGGTCATATCCTGGAAATGGCTGCATATCTACAAAATGGTAACCTCAAAATTATTTGAAGACTCCATAAAAGTTATGGACAGGGAGGATTCCTAATCTTAAGTATGTTAAGATAAGGGGTTGTCCAACTTATGTAAAAAGGTTTCAAAAAGATAAGCTTGGGACAAGATTTAACAAGTGTAGATTTATGGGACATCCTAAAGTAAGTTTAGGGTATATGCTCTATAATCCTACTTAGCAAAAGGTGTTTGTTGCGAAACACACTACCTTCTAAGATAAAGGTGTTTATCATTGAAGGGGCTAGTGGGAGGATAATAGATCTTGAAGAGTTCAAGAACCACAAAACACTATAAGTCAAATAAGAGGAACACAGAGATGAACCTATTGTACCACAACCAAGAATCGTAAATCTGGAATAGTACCGAAGATACCTAGGAGGTATGGATTCATCATGGATGATGATGATGAGGTACACATCATAGAAGATGATGATCCAGTTACATACGATGAGGTAAGTGTTGTAGACACTCAGAGAAATGGATTGAAGCAAGTTTCTCAAATATGGAACATTCATTTTGATGAGGCAATCAAAAGAGTTTGATTTTATCAAAATTAAGAATGAACATAGTGTGTACAAAAGGGTCAGTGGGAGCGTCGTGAAATTTCTAGTATTATATGTTGATATACTACGGATGAGGAATAACATACCAATGCTACAATCAGTAAAGATAAAGTTGTCTAAACATTCCTCCATGAATGATTTGGAAAGAGTATCATTATTGGGGATGCAAATCAATATAGATAGATTTAAAAGGATGCTCAACTTAACCCAAGGAACGTATATTCATTTGATGCTAAAGTCTATTAGCATGACAAACTCCAAGAGATGTCTCATGTTGATGAGCTATGGAGTGTATCTCTCTTTATAGTCCCCACAGACTCCTGAAAAGAGAGACCGCATGAGTGACTATCATGTATGCAATGAAATATACAAGATCTAATGTTGATCGGTCATATTCTGGAAAAGATCACTGTAAGACAGTGAAAAACATCTTAAAGTACTTTCTTGGCACTAAGGATGTGATCATATTTATGGTGGGTCTAAATTAAAACTAGAGGGCTTAATGAGACTCAAGTTTTTCGAATGACAGACCAAGATGACAGAAAATCCACTTTAAGGTAAAGCGTTATCTTGAATAGTGGTGCAGTGAATTGGAAAGGTTCCAAACAGAAAAGATTTGCTGGTTTAGTGATAAAGACAAAGTATATAGCTATAAATTAAGTCGCAAGTTGATTGTTTGGATTAAAAGTTCATTACAGAACTAGGAATAGTTCCCAAGTCTCATCTTGGATCTAAACATGTGTTGTGGCACTTTCATTTGATTATTAGAATCATTGAAAGATGGGAAATCACTATAGAGATAGTGGACTCTCAAGAACAACATTACATATCCATTAACTAAAGCTTATCCAACAAAACGGGATAATCGTCACTTAGAGAAGAAGAGTATAAGATACCATGACGATTGGCTTTAGTGCAAGTGGGAGATTGAAAGTAGTATGCACACAAGCCAATCATGTTTGATGATAAAGCATATACTTTGTAACAATCTTATTCATTTATTAATAAAAATATTAATTTATTAAAGGCTTTTAATTATCTACATGATCTTTGTTTTATAATATGTGATAAACCCATAGTTTTAAGCAATGCTTTTAGAATAATGATGATGATCATTCTAATGAGATCTAAATTCTTAGAAAGCTTAAAACTAAAATAGTTCCCAATCATTGGATTACTAAATTGGGGATTAGTGAATCCGGATAGATTGGTACATACGTTGCTTGCTCATTGGATGAGGATGATTGATCTCATGATCATTTGTGTGGAACACTAAAGCAAGTATGTAGGTGCTTATTAGAGAATAAGTTCAACGAGCGTGGCTCGCTAAGGAATACCTAATGGAGTTTTACTTGTCGTCAATAGGAATTCTGTAGTGATAGTAGTACAAGTAATCCTTGGACTTGAGATCATCATAGTATCTTGTGTATGATGAGTTATACTTTGACTTATTCCTTAAGACCCTTAGGGTATATCAAAGGGTATGCTTGGGTATTATAAGTTGTACATGGAGATAATGTATGATCAATAAAGAATCTACCACTTCTAATAAAAGAAGAGAATGTCCTATGTGATTCGATAAATGACAACCCAGTAGTCCTTGGCGAAGCGAATGAAATTAGAAAGGAGTTTCTAATTTGCATTATTTGAGTTGTGCATTTAAGAATCGAAATACATATAATTAAATAAAATAAGACTTGACAGTAATTCCATGTCTTATATTTAATTGGGACATTGTATGGTGGAAGGATTGAATTGTACGGTAACTATTTACTCAAAGGTTCTTTAATGATTAATGTTGAAATCTATATTATCTGGAAAGTCGTTTATCGCTAGGAGAACTTATCCTATTGTAGAATAAATATTATTTATTTAAATAAATTAATTATTTAATTTATTTATTTAAATAAGATTAGAATTATTCTAATTGATTTATTCAAGAATAGGTTTTAATATGGAGAACCTAAAGGGTCACACCATAAAAGGAAGAATAATTATTTAAGAAGTTAATGGCATAATCGTAATAATATGTTATGTATATTTAATTTAATCTATGGTAATAGAATAAATTAAATAGCTTAATATTTATTATTTAATATTTTAGAAATATTAAATATAAATTAATAAGAGGAGTCTTATTAATATTATTACAATTATTATTATTTTAATTTCTAAAAGAGTTTAGGAATTAATTTAATATAAGTACTCTCATTTATTCCTAATAGGATTAGGAGGAAAAATTAGTTAAAGGAGTTTATTTAATTATCCCTAATAAGTTTAAGGAGCTTAATTAATTAAAAGAATTTAATTAATTAAATAAAACCCAATTCCTTAATTGTTAAGGTGGGTTGCCCACATCTATAAATAAGAGGAGTCTTATTATGGGTGAGGGGGTTGTTGACTTTTTCAACGTACGACATAATTCCAATTGTTGGGAGAGTACGCCTTTTCTATAGAGATAGAAAACTAGGGTTGAGCCAATACCCCTTCTTCTTGAAAATTCTTCTTCCTTGGTGGATCACCTCTAGAGGCCAAACACTTGGGTGGCTAACGTTGATCAAAGGAAGGAACCAAACCCGGTGGATTCAAGTTGAACGCGAAAGGATTTGGAGGTGAACTTGTACCTGAGGAAGCTCGGATCTTCAAGGGTATGATTCTTATTCATATATTCATGAATGCAGGATCTCCAATTGGCATTCTTAGGCCTGTAGTGGTCACATTTTGTGAGCTGGTAGCTGGCCCTAGACTCCTTAATGGCTGAGCCATTAGGACTTCCTGCTGATCAGACCGTTGAGTCTGGTGGTTGGATCGTGGAGTCTGTTGATGGAACTGCCTTGTAGGAGGACTCCTCGAAGATTGAGTTTGGAATTGTCCTCTGCCTCTGCCTTGGCCTCCTTGAACTCCTCTGCCTCTGCCTCTGCCCTGACCTCTTTCTCCTTTCCCTTTATTCTCCCCCTTTATGTCAGCATCAAGGGTTCGAATGTCTTCGGATAGTAGAGTCACTCCTTGGACGAGCTCGATGAGTTGGCTTTGAGTTTGAGCAATGTCCTCTCGATTTTCCTTTATCAGAGCTTCTGACCGAGCTTCCCTATTTCTGAGGACGGCTAGAACATTGTCAGTTTGTTGTCCTTGGTTTACGTAGTCTTGTTGAAATTCTTTGACGACAGTTTTCAAACTGATGATGTTCTCCAACATAAGCGTATTCTGGGCTTCTTGAGATTTCTGTAAAGTAAGAACAACCTCTCTATGTTTATTGGCTACTAGGAAGTGAATATCATCTCTGTCCTTAATGCTTTTAAGCATTTCCTTGATGATCTCCCTCAACTTCTCTGTAAGCTCAACATTTAGGGTGCTTGGGAGATTGTTTGTGTGAGACCCCGAATTTTATGAAATGAAACTATTCAATTTTCTTATAATTATTATGTTATTTAGTAAATGGTTAAATTGATAAAAGGATTAAAGTTAAGGATGTGAAAATTGTGCAAAGTAAAAGTTGATATAAAATATTCTTTTTGTCGGGAAATATCCGTACAATGGCACAATCATTGGTGGACCCCCCAATGGAAGTATTGTCGTAGTTAGAAAATGACATAATTATCTTTTTATAAAAATAATGGCGGAGGTATTACCGTTAAAACTGTTGAACTATCCGGTAGTAAAAGTACAGTAACACGTGTGGTTGCATAGTAGCACACGGTATTGATTATTGATGCTTACGTGAGAAGTCACTCAGTTATACTCAATTATTGCTACAGTAATTGATGCATCATATCTCTCATATTATTGATTCAATTATTGTTACAGTATCATCTGCATAATATGATATATTATTAAATCAATAATTGAGACAGCAAAGTTATTCATATTATTATTTTCAATATTGATGATGTCTAGAAGTTCACATCGAGGAGCTTGGTTTGGTCACCTAATTGCGGCGCCAATAAGGAGAAATCCTTATCGGAAAGCCCCTCTTTCACAGGAACGACACGGTTGTTAAATATTGTGAATTATAATATTAATGATGAATAAGTTCGTGTTGATTAAAGATAAATTTTATAGTTCCATTGTGTTGGAATTATTTGTGTTAGTGGAAATCGACATTTGTTTCGATAATAATTGATTTCTGGAGGTTATATTGTTCAATCGGGCATTCGGGGCACTTCGTGTCAGAGTACTATTCACGAGTTACTATTCATGAGTTACTATTCACGGGATACTATTCACCCGTAAAATATATTTTTTTTCGGTCCAAATCATTTTTGGGTACAATATTATTCCATGAGGAGATGTGCTAATTTTTCAGACCGTTGGTTGAAGATATAATAGCAAATCAATATGGACCACTGGTGGAAAGTTATAATAGTAAATCAATATGGATCGTTGGTTTAAAGTTTTAATAGTAAATCAGTATGGACCGTTGCTTTAAGTTTTAATAGTAAACCAATATGAATGATCTCGCTTTAAAAGTAAATCAATCTGGACTGTTCATGAATTAGTTACTATTCAGTCCATTCTCCTATAAATAGAAGCTCATTCCTTCATTATTTCTTACAAATTCACTGAAACTCTAGAAAGAGAAACTATAGAGAGAAAGAAGAAAAGTATTCTTGTGACGCCCCCAAAATAGGTATACACAACACCCATTCTGAGTCGCCAAATACATGGTACAAGAAGCAAACTACAACTTCAATAATACAAATGTCGTGTGAAATACGACAATATATCTTAATGAGTTTAAATATAATATTGTCTTCTAGACAATATCCACACGCAAATAAATCCCCATCATAATTATTGATACATTATTTTACAAAATGGTGAGGACTACTAAACAACTCTCTCTAGAACCTTCATTCCATACCCAGACTAGTACTACGCTTTACATTCTCGCCTCCCGAGAAGAAAAATGGAACAACAAGGAAAAGGGTGAGCTCAACTAGCCCGATAAAGAATATTATAACTAAGATAATATACAACAAATTATCGTTAGTCTTCAACGAGGAAAAAATCGATAGAATACAATAGACAACAAGTTTTGAGATCAATATTATGCATTGAAATAATAATTCATAGAAGAGTTACGTAGAGAATGAAATCTACTATAATCTATGAATTTAACGATCCATCATCAATATTTTATCCTGTAACATCAATCAATATTCATCTCAAATCAAATATTCATCTTTGCACTACTGAGCCAAAGATATTCATCAATCGGTCATGTTCATCTCAACACTGTTCATCTTTGCACTAAAGGCCAAAGATATTCATCAATCGGTCATGTTCATCTCAACACTGTTCATCTTTTGCACTAAAGGCCAAAGATATTCATCGATCGGTCGTGTTCATTTAAACACCTGC
This sequence comes from Panax quinquefolius, assembly GCA_020205615.1. Taxonomy (NCBI): domain Eukaryota; kingdom Viridiplantae; phylum Streptophyta; class Magnoliopsida; order Apiales; family Araliaceae; genus Panax; species Panax quinquefolius. Next base: position 32,429,363 of record CM035174.1, read on the forward strand.
TTCATCTTTGCACTTCTGAGCCAAAGATATTCTTTAGAAATCATTCATCTTTGCTACGGGCCAAAGATATTCAATAATATCATCATTTAAGGCGAGGATGATGAAAATATTTTTAAAAAACGAATCCAAAGAAAACAAAATGACAAGGATTAAGGATTAAGGATTCATACTTGGTTTTATCCACGTCCAAAAATACCTCAAAAATAATCATAGTGGTGTAAAATTCAAGAATGATCAAAACATGGATACAATCAAAGCTAGTATCCGAATAGATATTTTGAACGAAAAGAAGAAATTTCATTTTTAGATTGAATAATCTTAGTATCGTGAATAGTCTTGATATCGTGATAGTCTTAATAGTAACGTGAATAAAGTAACTCAAACACCAAAGATAGAAATTCCACAAAAAAAACATTTTCACGCTTCATGAATAGTACTCGTGAATAGTAACTTTCGTGAATAGTAACTCATGAATAGTAACTCGTGAATAGTAACTCATGAATAGTAACTCATGAATAGTAACTCATGAATAGTAACCCCAGAGCATGAAAAAGTTCCAAATTTGATAAAAACTTGGATCGACATTTCAAAGATAATGATATTGAAGAAATAATATCATTACGAAAAAAAAATAATATCCCTTACCTCAAAGAATCAATACTTGGAAGGAAAGGTCGGAAGTGATCTTTGAATGAAACTTATCTTGAACAAATGACTCTCTCAAAGTATCTAAATACTCACAAAATACGCTCAATAATATAGAGAGAAAGAGAAAACTTTGTTTACGGTGTGATTTTCAATTCTAACTTAGCCCTCTATTTATAGGAAAATGTTAGCCCGCCAAGCGAGACTTGACTGCTACGATGGCTTTACACCTACTACTATTGCCACCCACCACATTTGAAATAAAATTCAGCACATTTCTTCACCAACCACAAGTGGGGCCCTCAATTCTAAATTTTCCACCAAAATCAATTATAACCCTAATTTAGAATCGAGACACCTCTTAAAATTCATAACAAATCATTAGTGCATTTTTAAACGGTTCAAAATTTGTGGACATATACTCAACTTATGTATGTATAACATACCCAAAAATTACCACAATCCAACGGTCGGATTAAAAATTATAACCCATGATATATCTCAAAACCCACGATTTAATTTTTTAATACCTCCAATCTGGTAAAATCTTGATAAAACACCTCAACAATAATTTCTTCATTTATAACCACATAAATAAATCCATCATTTATATCCACATAAAATAAATATTTCTTTATCATATGAATCAATAATTAATTATTCACAAATAATATTACGAGAATCACAATTATAATGACCAGGTAGTTCCGGAAAGAGGGGCTTTCAGATAAGGATTTCTCCTTCTTGGCGGCGCAATTAGGTGACCAAACCTCTCCTTGACAGAACTTTCTAGACATTGCCAATAATGCTATCTAATAATATTATTCAAATAATATGAATTATTGATCTGATAATGGAGATAATGTGCAGTGACAATTATTGAACAACAATAATATAAAATATCAACGCAGCAATTATTGAATCAATAAAATAAAATATTGAACAGTAACTACTGTAAAAATTATTGAGTAGTGCCTTCTTACGTAAGGATCAATAATTCAACAATACTGTGCAATACCGTGTACTACTGTGCAACCACGTGTATTACTGTATTTTAACCACCGGGTATTCCAACAGTCTTAACGGTAACAACTACGCCGTTATTTTTAACCAACTTATATTTGTCGTTTTCCTCATCCAATCGCTTTCCGTTATGGGGCCCACACATGGCTGCGCCGTCGTACGAATATTCCCCGACAGTACGAATATTCCACGACCAAACGAATATTCCCCGACAACAATGAATATTTTATAACCACTTGCTTATTTTGCGTATTTAACCCTTAACTATCCACATTAATCAAATCAACCCTTACTATTTCAAAATAATAAATAAAGGAAATTCCTTTTTATTTAAAAATTTTCGGTCTTACAACCTCCCTCCTTATGAAATTTAGTCCTCGAAATTGGCGTGCGATACTGGTGTTTGAAAAGGTGAGGATACCTCGCTTTCATTTCCGTTTCCAATTCCCGGTCATTTCCTCTATAGCATGATTCCTCCACAAAACTTTAACTTGTGGTATGACCTTTCTTGCATAGGACATGCTCCTTCTATCCAAGATCTTGGCAAGTACCTCCTCATACGTTAAGTCTTGGCTATCTCGTCCTCAGTTCTAACTCGATAACGTGGTTCGGGTCTTTCACATATTTACTGAAATGCGATATATGAAACACATTATGAATCTGAGACATACTTGGAGGTAACATGAGTCTATAGGCTACATTTCCTACTCGGTCGAGAATTTGAAATGGACCAATAAATCGTGGATTGAGCTTTCCTCTCTTCCCAAATCTTGTAACTCCCTTCCATGGAGCAACTTCATGATAATACATGATCCCCTACACTAAATTCCACGTCCTTTCGATGAAGATCCGCATAACTCTTTTGTCGATCTTGTCTTTGTTTTGTATCGTTGTCGAATCAATTGGATCTTTTCGGTGAGTCATACGTACTAACTTTCGGGTCCTAACAATGTTGCTTCACCCACCTCATCCCAACATATTGGAGAACGACATTTTCGTCCATATAATGCTTGAAATGGAACCATGCCTATATTTGTTTAATAACTATTGTTGTATGAGAATTCCACCAATGGCAAGTACTTATCCCAACTTCCTTTGAAATCTAGGACCACGAGTTTTAATATATCTTCAAGAGTTTGAGTAGTCCTCTCGATTGCCCATCCGTTTGAGGATGGTATGCCAAATCTATAAATAAATTAGTGCCCATAGCTTTCTAACCCAAAATCATGAAGTGAATCTTGGGTCACTATCCAAAACTATGGATACGGGCATGCCATGCAACCTCACAATCTCATTCACGTACATACTAGCAAAGTCGTTCAAGGGAATAAGTCTCCCATATCGGCAAAAATGAACAGACTTGGTTAATCTATCAACAATAACCCAAATAGCATTGATGCCTTGAGAAACCGTAGGAAGACCATGTTGAAATCTATGGTAATGTGTTCCCACTTCCATTCCTAATCTCAAGTGGTTGCAACGGACCCTTAGGTACTAGATGCTTCGCCTTTACGTTGGCAATTTAAACACATCGAGATAAACTTTGCAATCTCTCTCTTCATATTGTTCCACCAAAATGTATGTCGAAGATCACGATACATTTTAGTACTTCGAGGATGGATTGCAAATGGTGTATTGTGTGCCTCCATCATAATCTTGTACTTCAAATCGAGTCGATTAGAACACAAAGTCTAGAGTGGACTCAAGTATTCCTTCTTCATCAATTCTAAGCTTAGGAATAGCTCCTTCTTGTACTTTCTTCTTCATACGCATCATTTCAAGAATTGGGTGGCTTGGCGACTTTAACTTTATCGATTAAAAGTCGATTATACTCGTATATTATCACGTGGGTACCTAGAGTTTTCATCTCCATCTCTATTATTTGTAAATTATCTGAAATTAGTCTTTGACAATATCATACTCAGTTCGTATTGTATACGATCTTCTACTCAACACGTCGGCTACCACGTTAAGCTTTTCGAGGATGGCATGGTCGAACATGTCTTTGAAATGAGTCTCCTCTTGAGTTCTTGAAGCTCTTTCCATATTCCTTGCTCCATTCGAATTTTGTATCTCTGAGTCAAATGCGATAATGGAATAGCGATTCGAGAATATCCTCCGATAATAACCAACTAAGCCTAAAGCTACGTATTTAGATTCTTGACTTAGGTTGCTCTCAAGCTGTGACTCATATCCCAACCTTGGATAGCACGTCACAATGACACCTATCGATTTACTATCGCATTGCGAATATGGCGTCCCTTACAGAGAGTCCGGCTTAGGTGCATTCCACAAAGGAAGTCACAAGATAAAGGCTCGGTACCAAATTACATAGTTGAATTTTTAACTCCACGAAGTTCAATAGGAGCCATTCTATATGAGATTTTAGAAATGAGTTTTGTCTTAGGGTTTAAAAGTCGATACAAAATTTAATATCGAGCTTTGGGAGTAAGCGAAGAAATTCTTGAAATACATCGGGAAAAATCAATAACAACAGAATATTATTCAAATCGGCGTGTCTTTTATTCAAATCCATAACATGGACTAAGAAAACTTGACATCCGTAATAAGCGAATGACTTCATGGCTTGATATGAAAATGTTTGATTACAATGGTTTGATTGCTTGAATTGAATAACGAGTTGCTTAGGAATATGAAAACTAACAACCTTACAAAAGCAATCAATTTGGCATGATGAGTAGTTAACCGTAAAATCACATCAAAAGCAAATATCTCTATAGAAATAAGGTTAACGGTAATGTGATAGTGCCAACTGAATCAAACAAGATTTCTAAACAACGGATGTAATGAAAGTTTCTCTAACGGATTCTCCATAAATAGGTCAAAGTCTAATTTCTCCGTAGTCAGTTCAAGCGTTGGCGCAAGCAAGCAAGAGATAAAAGAATGGGTAGAATCAAATTGTCTAGTAAGGTATAAACTTAGTAAAAATTTATAATTAACTAACCGTGCTAACCGTTCGGGTTCCTCGCATTTTATTGAGGTCGCGACAAACGCTCTTCGAAGAACCGTTGACTTTGACTTTTCTTGGACATCCTTTTGAGTCACCATTCACGCTGGAATTTGGGTTTCGATATCGTCTGATCTCGGCGATATGTCCTTCTTTTCCACAATTATAGCATACCTTGGAAGGCTTTGAACAGTTTGACCTTATATGTCCCTCTCTCTCCACATCTGTAGCATCTAGCGGCGATCGTTCTCTTCCCTAGAATTTGTTGATAGTCTTTGATGTTCTTCTTGAAGCGTCTTCCGTCATCGTTAAATCTTCTCTTTTAGATTGGACATCTCTTTCCATAATATCAACGCGCGTCGTGCGACTTTTACCCATGCATCACTCATTCTCACTCGTTCGATTATTTCTTCTTTCATTTCGATTCGACTTTATCATCTTATACTCGCGAAAGAGTGCTTACATTTAAGCATCACGTGTCGGGTAACACAAGCTTGAATCGTTGCATCCTTTTGCTCCACGGCACGCTGCAATTCTTTAGCTTTGCTCTTCTAACTCATGAATACGATTTTGCAATTCTATATTTTGATCATAAAATACCTCTAATAAACTCTCTTGGTACCTCTTCTTCCTCTTCTTCCTCACTCTCAAATTTGTTACCTCTGCGATTATCTCTAAAGTCTTGACTATCAATTCTTCACTCACCACATGGATATCTCTAATTCCTTCTTCTTTGACATCACATTATCACGGTTGGCGATTAGAGGTGTCTCCACGATCTCATTCACTCCATTGTTAACGTTCTCGTGACCATTCTAAAAAACTATCATAAAACAAGGGTTAATTAAATAAATTAACAAATCACATAATACCCTATAATATGACCAACCAACAAATAAGCTTAGGTAGGACACACTAGCGAAGGATTTACTCGTCTCTCCCTCTAGTTTTATTCCCGATCTCCGCCAGAGATCATATCCCTAAGCTCGATACCAGCGTGACTCTCGACACCAACTTATGTCAAGACTCACATTGGTACCTATCGGTTTACCAATGCATAATCAGCGTCCCCTACGAGAGTCCGGTGCATCCCCCATCAACGAGAAGTCACCGGCCAGAGGGCTCGGGGCTCTTTACTTATAGCTCGATATTAAGCTGTGGCGCCCCCAAAATAGGTATACACACACCCATTCCGAGTCGCCAAATACATGGTACAAGAAGCAAACTACAACTTCAATAATACAAATGTCGTGTGAAATACGACAATATATCTTAATGAGTTTAAATATAATATTGTCTTCTAGACAATATCCACACATAAATAAATCCCCATCATAATTATTGATACATTATTTTACAAAAATGGTGAGGACTACTAAACAACTCTCTCTAGAACCTTCATTCCATACCCCGACTAGTACTCGATACATTCTAGCCTCTGAGAAGAAAAATGGAACAACAAGGAAAAGGGTGAGCTCAACTAGCCCGATAAAGAATATTATAACTAAGATAATATACAACAAATTATCGTTAGTCTTCAACGGGGAAAAATCGATAGAATACTGATAGACAACAAGTTTGGATCAATATTACAGTGAAATAATAATTCATAGAAGAGTTACGTAGAGAATGAAATCTACTATAATCTATGAATTTAACGGTCCATCATCAATATTTTATCCTGTAACATCAATCAATATTCATCTCAAATCAAATATTCATCTTTTGCACTTTCTGAGCCAAAGATATTCATCAATCGGTCGTGTTCATCTCAACACTGTTCATCTTTGCACTAAAGGCCAAAGATATTCATCAATCGGTCGTATTCATCTCAACACTGTTCATCTTTGCACTAAAGGCCAAAGATATTCATCGATCGGTCATATTCATTTAAACACACGCTCATCTTTTGCACTACGAAAAGATATTCTTGAAAATCATTCATCTTTACTTTCTGAGGCGAAGATATTCAATAATATCATCATTTAAGGCGAGGATGATGAAAATATTTTAAAAGAACGAATCCGGTGAAACAAAATGACAAGGATTAAGGATTAAGGATTCATACTTGGTTTTATCCATGTCCAAAATACCTCAAAAATAATCATAGTGGTGTAAAATTCAAGAATGATCAAAACATGGATCTGATCAAAGCTAGTATCCGAAATAGATATTTTGAGACGAAAAGAAGAAATTTCATTTTTAATGAATAATCTGAGTATCGTGAATAGTCTTGCTTAGTATCGTGAATAGTCTTGGTATCGTGAATAGTAACTCAGACACCAAAAGATAGAAATTCCACAAAAAAACATTTTCACGCTTCATGAATAGTACTTTCGTGAATAGTAACTTTCGTGAATAGTAACTCATGAATAGTAACTTCGTGAATAGTAACTCATGAATAGTAACTCATGAATAGTAACTCATGAATAGTAACCCCGAGCATGAAAAAGTTCCAAATTTGATAAAAACTTGAGATCGACATTTGACGTAATGATATTGAAGAAATAATATCATTCTGAAAAAAAATAATATCCCTTACCTCGAAGAATCAATACTTGGAAGGAAAGGTCGGGAAGTGATCTTTGAATGAAACTTATCTTGACAACTCTCAAAGTATCTAAATACTCACAAAATCGCTCGATAATATAGAGAGAAAGAGAAAACTTTGTTTACGGTGTGATTTTCAATTCTAACTTAGCCCTCTATTTATAGGAAAATGTTAGCCCGTAAAGCGAGACTTGACTTACTACACGATGGCTTTACACTACTATTGCCACCCACCACATTTGAAATAAAATTCAGCACATTTCTTCACCAACCACAAGTGGGGCCCACTCAATTCTAAATTTTCCACCAAAATCAATTATAACCCTAATTTAAGAATCGGACACCTCTTAAAATTCATAACAAATCATTCGTGCATTTTAACGGTTCAAAATTTGTGGACATATACTCAACTTATGTATGTATAACATACCCAAAAATTACCACAATCCAGCGGTCGGATTAAAAATTATAACCCCATGATATATCTCAAAACCCACGATTTAATTTTTAATACCTCCAATCGGTAAAATCTTGATAAAACACCTCAACAATAATTTCTTCATTTATAACCACATAAATAAATCCATCATTTATATCCACATAAAATAAATATTTCTTTATCATATGAATCAATAATTAATTATTCACAAATAATATTACGAGAATCACAATTATAATGACCAGGTAGTTCCCGGGAAGAGGGGGCTTTCAGATAAGGATTTCTCTCTTCTTGGCGCGATTAGGTGACCAAACCTCTCCTTGTGAACTTTCTAGACATTGCCAATAATGCTATCTAATAATATTATTCAAATAATATGAATTATTGATCGATAATGGAGATAATGTGCGGTGACAATTATTGAACAACAATAATATAAAATATCAACGCAGCAATTATTGAATCAATAAAATAAAATATTGAGCGATAACTCTTTGTAAAAATTATTGAGTAGTGCCTTCTTACGTAAGGATCAATAATTCAACAATCTTTGTGCAATCTGGTATACTCTTTGTGCTGACCACGTGTATTATTCTATTTTTTACCCATAAGGGTATTCAACGATCTTACTTGGTAACAACTCTGTGAGTTATTTTTAACCAACTTATATTTATGTCGTTTTCCTCATCCAATCGCTTTCAGTTATGGGGCCCACATGGTATTTGCTGCGTAGTCGTACGAATATTCCCTGACGATGCGAATATTCCCACGACCAAAAACGAATATTCCCAAACAACAATGAATATTTTATAACCACTTGCTTATTTTGCGTATTTAACCCTTAACTATCCACATTAATCAAATCAACCCTTACTATTTCAAAATAATAAATAAAGGAAATTCCTTTTATTTAAAAATTTTTAGGTCTTACAACCTCCCTCCTTATGAAATTTAAGTCCTCGAAATTGGCGTACGATACTGTGTTTGAAAAGGTGAGGATACCTCGCTTTCATTTCCGTTTCCAATTCCGGTCATTTCCTCTATAGCATGATTCCTCCACAAAACTTTAACTTGTGGTATGACCTTTCTTGCATAGGACATGCTCCTTCCTATCCAAGATCTTGACAGTACCTCCTCATCGTTAAGTCTTGGCTATCTCGTCCGGTTCTAACTTCGATAACGTGGTTGGGTCTTTCACATATTCTGAAATACGGATATGTGAAACACATTATGAATCTGAGACATACTTGGAGGTAACGTGAAGTCTATAGGCTACATTTCCTACTCGGTCAAGAATTTGAAATGGACCAATAAATCGTGGATTTGAGCTTTCCTCTCTTCCCAAATCTTGTAACTCCCTTCCATGGAGCAACTCATGATAATACATGATCCCCACACTAAATTCCACGTCCTTTCGATGAAGATCCGCATAACTCTTTTGTCGATCTTGTGCCGTTTGTATCGTTGTCGAATCAATTGGATCTTTTCGGTGAGTCATACGTACTAACTTTCGGGTCCTAACAATGTTGCTTCACCCACCTCATCCCAACATATTGGAGAACGACATTTTCGTCCATATAATGCTTCAAATGGAACCATGCCTATATTTGTTTAATAACTATTGTTGTATGAGAATTCCACCATGGCAAGTACTTATCCCAACTTCCTTTGAAATCTAGGACCACGAGTTTTAATATATCTTCAAGAGTTTGAGTAGTCCTCTCTGATTGCCCATCCGTTTGAGGATGGTATGCCAAATGAATAAATAAATTCGTGCCTATAGCTTTCTAACCCAAAATCATGAAGTGAATCTTGGGTCACTATCCGAAACTATGGATACGGGCATGCCATGCAACCTCACAATCTCATTCACGTACATACTAACAAGTCGTTCAAGGAATAAGTCTCCCATATCGGCAAAAATGAAACAGACTTGGTTAATCTATCAACAATAACCCAAATAGCATTGATGCCTTGAGAAGCCGTAGGAAGACCCGTAAAAATCTATGGTAATGTGTTCCCACTTCCATTCCGGAATCTCAAGTGGTTGCAGCGGACCCTTAGGTACTAGATGCTTCGCCTTTTACGTTAGCAAGTTAAACACATCGAGATAAACTTTGCAATCTCTCTCTTCATATTGTTCCACCAAAATGTATGTAGAAGATCACGATACATTTTAGTACTTCGAGGATGGATTGCAAATGGTGTATTGTGCCTCCATCATAATCTTGTACTTCAAATCGAGTCGTTAGGAACACAAAGTCTAGAGTGGACTCAAGTATTCCTTCTTCATCAATTCTCGCTTAGGAATAGCTCCTTCTTGTACTTTCTTCTTCATACGCATCATTTCAAGATTGGGTGGCTTGAAAGCGACTTTAACTTTATCGATTAAAATCGATTATACTCGTATATCATCACGTGGGTACCTAGAGTTTTCATCTCCATCTCTATTATTTGTAAATTATACTGAAATTAGTCTTTGACAATATCATACTCGTACTTGTATACGATCTTCTACTCAACACGTCATTACCACGTTAAACTTTTCGAGGATGGCATGGTGAGAACATGTCTTTGAAATGAGTCTCCTCTTGAGTTCTTGAAGCTCTTTCCACATTCCTTGCTCCATTCGAATTTTGTATCTCTCTGAGTCAATTGCGATAATGGAATAGCGATTCGAGAATATCCTCCGATAATAACCAACTAAGCTTAAAAGCTACGTATTTAGATTCTTGACTTAGGTTGCTCTCAATTGTGACTCATATCCCAACCTTGGATAGCACGTCACAATGACACCTATCGATTTACTATCGCATCGAATATGGCGTCCCTTACAGAGAGTCGGCTTAGGTGCATTCCACAAAGGAAGTCACAAATAAAGGCTCGGTACCAAATTCTATAGTTGAATTTTTAACTCCACGAAGTTCAATAGGAGCCATTCTATATGAGATTTTAGAAATGAGTTTTTGTCTGGGGTTTAAAAGTCGATACAAAATTTAATATCGAACTTTAGGAGTAAGCCAAGAAATTCTTGAAATACATCGGGAAAAATCAATAACAACGGGAATATTATTCAAATCGGCGTGTCTTTATTCAAATCCATAACATGGACTAAGAAAACTTGACATCCGTAATAAGCGAATGACTTCATGGCTTGATATGAAAATGTTTGATTACAATGGTTTGATTGCTTGAATTGAATAACGGGTTGCTTAGGAATATGAAAACTAACAACCTTACAAAAGCAATCAATTTGGCATGATGAGTAGTTAACCTTAAAATCACATCAAAAGCAAATATCTCTATAGAAATAAGGTTAACGGTAATGTGATAGTGCCAACTGAATCAAACAAGATTTCTAAACAACGAGATGTAATGAAAGTTTCTCTAACGGATTCTCCATAAATAGGTCAAAGTCTAATTTCTCCGTAGTCAAGTTCAAGCGTTGGCGCAAGCAAGAGAGATAAAAGAATGGGTAGAACCCCAGGTTATCTAGTAAGGTATAAACTTCGTAAGAATTTATAATTAACTAACCCGTGCTAACCGTTCGGGTTCCTCGCATTTTAATGGGTCACGACAAAACGCTCTTCCAAGAACCGTTGACTTTGACTTTTCTTGGACATCCTTTTGAGTCACCATTCACGCTGGTTTGGGTTTCGATATCGTCTGATCTCGAAGCGATATGTCCTTCTTTTCCACAATTATAGCATACCTTGGAAGGCTTTGAGCAGTTTGACCTTATATGTCCCTCCTCTCCACATCTGTAGCATCTAGCGGCGATCGTTCTCTTCCCCTAGAATTTGTTGATAGTCTTTGATGTTCTTTGCCGACGTCTTCCGTCATCGTTAAATCTTCTCTTTTTAGATTGGACATCTCTTTCCATAATATCAGCGCGTCGTGCGGCTTTTACCCATGCATCACTCATTCTCACTCGTTCGATTATTTCTTCTTTCATTTCGATTCGACTTTATCATCTTATACTCTGCCAAAGTGCTTACATTCAAGCATCACGTGTCGGGTAACCTGACTTGAATCGTTGCATCCTTTTGCTCCACGACGCTTTCGCAATTCTTTAGCTTTGCTCTTCTAACTCATGAATACGATTTTGCAATTCTATATTTCGATCATAAAATACCTCTAATAAACTCTCTTGGTACCTCTTCTTCCTCTTCTTCCTCACTCTCATTTGTTACCTCTGCGATTATCTCAAAAGTTGCGACTATCAATTCTTCACTCACCACATGGATATCTCTAATTCCTTCTTCTTACTTTGACATCACATTATCACGGTTGGCGATTAGAGGTGTCTCCACGATCTCATTCACTCCATTGTTAACGTTCTCGGCAGACCATTCTAAAAAACTATCATAAAACAAGGGTTAATTAAATAAATTAACAAATCACATAATACCCTATAATATGACCAACCAACAAATAAGCTTAGGTAGGACACACTAGCGAAGGATTTACTCGTCTCTCCCCTCTAGTTTTATTCCCCGATCTCACTTGGAGATCATATCCTAAGCTCGATACCAACCGGTGACTCTCGACACCAACTTATGTCAAGACACCTCACATTGGTACCTGTCGGGTTTGCCACCATGCAGAATCCAAGCCCCTACGGAGAGTCCGCTTGGTGCATCCCCCATCAACAGAAGTCACCAAATGAGAGGCTCGGGGCTCTTTACTTATAGCTCGATACCATTAATGTGGCGCCCCAAAATAGGTATACACAACACCCATTCTGAGTCGCCAAATACATGGTACAAGAAGCAAACTACAACTTCATAATACAAATGTCGTGTGAAATACGACAATATATCTTAATGAGTTTAAATATAATATTGTCTTCTAGACAATATCCACACGCAAATAAATCCCCATCATAATTATTGATACATTATTTTACAAAAATGGTGAGGACTACTAAACAACTCTCTCTAGAACCTTCATTCCATACCACAGGCTAGTACTCGATACATTCTCGCCTCCCGAGAAGAAAAATGGAACAACAAGGAAAAGGGTGAGCTCAACTAGCCCGATAAAGAATATTATAACTAAGATAATATACAACAAATTATCGTTAGTCTTCAACGGGAAAAATCGATAGAATACAATAGGCAACAAGTTTCGGATCAATATTCGCATGTGAAATAATAATTCATAGAAGAGTTACGTAGAGAATGAAATCTACTATAATCTATGAATTTAACGATCCATCATCAATATTTTATCCTGTAACATCAATCAATATTCATCTCAAATCAAATATTCATCTTTGCACTCTGAGGCGAAGATATTCATCAATCGGTCATGTTCATCTCAACACTGTTCATCTTTGCACTAAAAGGCCAAAGATATTCATCAATCGGTCATGTTCATCTCAACACTGCTCATCTTTGCACTAAAGGCCAAAGATATTCATCGATCGGTCGTATTCATTTAAACACTGCTCATCTTTGCACTACTGGGCCAAAGATATTCTTGAAAATCATTCATCTTTGCTTTCTGGGCCAAAGATATTCAATAATATCATCATTTAAGGCGAGGATGATGAAAAATATTTTAAAAAGCGAATCCGATGAAACAAAATGACAAGGATTAAGGATTAAGGATTCATACTTGGTTTTATCCACGTCCAAAAATACCTCAAAAATAATCATAGTGGTGTAAAATTCAGAATGATCAAAACATGGATACAATCAAAGCTAGTATCCGAATAGATATTTTAGACGAAAAGAAGAAATTTCATTTTTTGATTGAATAGTCACCAGTATCGTGAATAGTCTTGAGTATCGTGAATAGTCTTAGTATCGTGAATAGTAACTCAGACACCAAAAGATAGAAATTCCACAAAAAAACATTTTCACGCTTCATGAATAGTACTTTCGTGAATAGTAACTCGTGAATAGTAACTCATGAATAGTAACTTCGTGAATAGTAACTCATGAATAGTAACTCATGAATAGTAACTCATGAATAGTAACCCCAGAGCATGAAAAAGTTCCAAATTTGATAAAAACTTGGATCGACATTTCAAAGTAATGATATTGAAGAAATAATATCATTCTGAAAAAAAATAATATCCCTTACCTCAAAGAATCAATACTTGGGAAGGAAAGGTTCAAGTGATCTTTGAATGAAACTTATCTTGAGCGAAACTCTCAAAGTATCTAAATACTCACAAAATACGCTCAATAATATAGAGAGAAAGAGAAAACTTTTGTTTACGGTGTGATTTTCAATTCTAACTTAGCCCTCTATTTATAGGAAAATGTTAGCCGTAGCAAAGCAGACTTGACTGCTACGATGGCTTTACACTACTACTATTGCCACCCACCACATTTGAAATAAAATTCAGCACATTTCTTCACCAACCACAAGTGGGGCCCACTCAATTCTAGAATTTTCCACCAAAATCAATTATAACCCTAATTTCCTAATCGAGACACCTCTTAAAATTCATAACAAATCATTACGTGCATTTTAACGGTTCAAAATTTGTGGACATATACTCAACTTATGTATGTATAACATACCCAAAAATTACCACAATCCAACGGTCGGATTAAAAATTATAACCCCATAATATATCTCAAAACCCCACGATTTAATTTTTAATACCTCGATCTGGTAAAATCTTGATAAAACACCTCAACAATAATTTCTTCATTTATAACCACATAAATAAATCCATCATTTATATCCACATAAAATAAATATTTCTTTATCATATGAATCAATAATTAATTATTCACAAATAATATTACGAGAATCACAATTATAATGACCAGTAGTTCCCGAGAAAGAGGGGCTTTCAGATAAGGATTTCTCCTTCTTGGCGCCGCAATTAGGTGACCAAACCTCTCCTTGTGAACTTTCTAGACATTGCCAATAATGCTATCTAATAATATTATTCAAATAATATGAATTATTGATCGATAATGGAGATAATGTGCGGTGACAATTATTGAACAACAATAATATAAAATATCAACGCAATGAATTATTGAATCAATAAAATAAAATATTGAGCGATAACTCACTGTAAAAATTATTGAGTAGTGCCTTCTTACGTAAGGATCAATAATTCAACAATCTTGCATGTAATCTGGTATGTACTTCTTTGTGCGACCACGTGTATTCTTCGTATTTTAACCACCGGGTATTCAAACGATCTTAACTTGATATAACTACGCCGTTATTTTTAACCAACTTATATTTGTCGTTTTCCTCATCCAATCGCTTTCAGTTATGGGGCCCACACATGGTCAACGCTTCCGTCGTCGCATTTAATATTCCCAAACGATCTGAATATTCCACGACCAAACGAATATTCCCCGAAACAACAATGAATATTTTATAACCACTTGCTTATTTTGCGTATTTAACCCTTAACTATCCACATTAATCAAATCAACCCTTACTATTTCAAAATAATAAATAAAGGAAATTCCTTTTTATTTAAAAATTTTTCGGGGTCTTACAATTCTGCTACTTCACAACTCCAATATCCAATTTCTTCTAAGGTAAGGGATATTATTTGTTGTACTCGTAAGGGGTATTATTTCTTTTGTATTCATAAAGAGAGCTATTGTTATTCCATTCTTCTGTTATGGTGAAATTCTTCTGTTATTTCATTCTTATTGCTATAGTGAAATTCTTCTGTTATTTCATTCTTATTATTCTGTTGGAATAACCTGTTTATGCGAAGTACCACATACATGGTGAAATTCTTCTAATATTCCGTTCTTTATTATTCTGTCGGAATATCCTTTCTCATGCGTTCTGTGGGACCGTTCCATTATTTATTATTCGTTTTAATATCACATACGTAAGTTTTATGCTGGGACTGGTTCTATTATTTATTATTGTTGGTAGATTTCGCAATCAATGAATATGTGCAAGTATATACAGTCAACAAGTAATAAAGTGAAAGTAGAGTATCGTTCCCACGAGGAATTATTTAATAAAAATAACCAAGTACTATTTCTTAACCAAACTAATTTTATTTAAACAATCTCAAATTGTGATTTTTCTAATTAAGAAAACTAAATTAACTAATTAAACTGAATTGCTTTATGACTGAATTCAGATAAATAAAGATTAAGACTTCAATATCCCTAATTATGAACTATAAATCAATTATCCAATTATCCCAATTATTATGCCTACTGAATTGTTAACAGGAATTCTCAAATGCCAAAAGTCCTTTTCCAAGTGATCAATTAACTTCTATTTAATCCAGATTAATCTTGCTATATTCCTATGCAAAACAATTGAATTAAACTCCTTCAATTCTAATTCCTTATGTGTTACATGCGGTGAACATATATTTTCATTCAATTCACAAGCCTAATTATTCACCATGCAAATAACTAAGTCACATGTTATCATGCCCAGTTCTAACTAGGGGTGCTCATCGGTAAAAAACCGAACCGGTACCGATCCGAAAATACCGAAAAACCAAAGAACCAAAACCAGAATGCAGAATTACGCTTTTGATGCGGTTCATAATACATAATCGATCTTTTTTTTTTTCGGTTCGGTTTTCGATTTATACCGCATGCATGGTGACATATATAATTATTAATTAATAATAATAATTAAATAATTTTTTTAAAATAAGCTATGGTGCTTTGTGTTGTACTGCTGCTTGTTAAATATGTTTTTTAAATATTTTGAGTTGCTTTTTGAATGTTGAGTTTTTAAATATTTTTTTAATCGGTACTGGCTTTGTGCTTGTTGTTTTGATTTAATAAATGTGGACAGTTGTTTTGTTAAACTTGGATCTCCATAGTGAATAGAAAAAAGAGAACTGGGCAAAGTGAGTTGATATATACTGAGAAAAAATAGAAAATTTTACATGTTGGTTTGCCATCTTGTGCAAGCAACAATGCAACATGGTCAAGGTGAGAACTGAGAAACCAACAAAACAGTGATAACCATGTGAAGAGAGAGAGTAAATGAAGTACTGTAAGTATTTATTAGACTTTCGATTTTCTTTTGGTTTTTTCGGTTTTACCGAATTCGAATTTGCTATTACCGCTACTGGTACCAAAAATTTAAAAAATCAAAAACCTAAGAGTCAAAAAAATCTGAAACCAAAATAACTTGGATTCAATGATGGTACCTTCCCCAACCGGTTCGATAAAAAAACCAAAAAACCAAATTTTTTGAGTACCCCTAGTTCTAACCCTAGAATTCCTCTTTCAATTCCTTCTAGAGTAACAAGGTAATTAATGATCAGATAATTAATCAATAAGCTCAAGACAAGATAAACAATTCACTCTGACAAAAATAATTGGAATAAATCAAATAACTAATTTATAGACATAAAAGGTTCAATTGAAATCTTAATAAAAGAGTTAGTTTATAATTAATGAATTGAAACCAAGAATCAACAACTGAATAGACATTAAAAGATAAAAGTATGATAAGAGAAGAGAATAGAATCTGTTGTCAGCAAATCTGATGCTCCCCTCTTGCTCTTGATCTTTAGTGTTCTTCAATTTGCTTCAATCTCTAAAACTAATAAGAACTAGGGCTTATGTTCTAATCTAATGGAGTGTATCTCTAATCTAATCTATGTAATCTCCCTTTATTTTATGCCTTACATCATGTATTTATAGGTTACAAGTCTAATTTTTAGCTTAGGAACAAACCCAATCCAATTTGGAGTCAGAAAAGTGTCAAAATTCGCCCAAAAACGCGTCTAAGCCTCACCAATCTCTTCCCCAGTGCCCCGACACTAGGCATGGCGCTGGCACACTGCCTCCTAGCGCCTCGGTGCTGGGCATAAGCCTTGTTTGGGCTCCCCGGCGCTGGCCTCAATTCTGGAAATTTTTTGCTCCGACGTTCTTTGGGAAAATGGCCATAACTTCTTCGTTCGAACTCCGATTTTGATGATTCAATATGTTCCGGAAAGAGGAGACGTATATCTACAACTTTCATTCTTTAAGGTTTTTGAAATAAGGTCCCGATCAATACTCAAATTGGCTCGGAAGTGACTGATATGTAAATGGCAATCCGAAAACACGCATCAAGCCACCCCAAACGTCGATCCAAGTAACTTTTGTCCCAATTCCTACAAAATAACATAAAACATGCATGAATAGACATAAACACTTAAAAACATCCAAATGATTAAGTTCAAACGCACTCAATTATGAGTATAAAACTCACTCATCAAATACCCCCAAATTTAAACATTTGCTTGTCCTCAAGCAAAAACACAAAAGAACTAAAAATAAACAACGTAAATTAACTACATGAATGCATATGCATGATCTACTTCCTAATATACCTACGAACCCAGTAATAAATCAATATGATATATAGCAACAGACCTCAAAGATACCAATGATACTCAAATAATTTATCCGATCAAATCAAAGTCCATAACTCTAACCAGTTAGTCAATCCAAACCTGTCTTCACCCATGTTGTGCTTGTGTGCTTGTTAACCATTCTAACCAACCACAGTTCCAAATAATCACATAACAAACTTCTTAGAAGGAAAATTTTAGTTCCAATTCAATTACTTTTGTGAACATTACAACTCCCGTTAAAACTAAGCAATTACCAAGTCTAAGAGTAAATACAAGATTTATTTCTACTTTTATACACTCACGAGGGCATTTTTGCTCTTTCTCGTGTTTTATTCAATTTTTTTTTATTCTCATGGCTGTGCAATGTCTTATTCCCTTAGGCTTTTCAATGATACCTTAACGAGCTTTCGACCAACGACTCCCAGACCATTAAGACCTTAGGGCGTTAGGTGTAAAGACAATCCTCTCGGGCTTACTTACTCAAGTAACAAAGGCCACAAAACTAGACAAGCATGCCACGATGTTTATTCACTTTTTTTTTCTTTTTTTTTCTTTATAATTTTTTTTTTCATTTTGTATATATATATCCCATAAATTCCCCCAAACTCAAGCTTTTACGTCATTCTAACCTTTACCGCCAGTTCACTAATTTCCTTAAATTTTAACCAAGATTTTCCCTCAGAAACAAATTATGAAACACTTGAACCAAGTAGATTAAAACAGTTAAACTTTAAGTGCTAACCGGTTACATAAGTTTTAGACAGGCTCAGATTATCATAATGATTAAAATTAGAACTCATCATCAATTATCAACATTGTTTAAGTTAACAATTAATACCAATCTTATCATAGGCCGAGCTAAGACCACACCAACTAATCGCACAGATTCATGCAAAAAAAAAATGCAAATATACTATATGAACACATACTAATATAATCTATGTATGCATACGCAATTAACTACCATGTATTATATGCAACCTAAAAAAACATTGCTAACACATAAAAATAACGAACTACAATGCAAATAACTAACTATATGCAGTACGACACTAAAATGCCCCCAAACTTAACCTAGACATTGTCCTCAATGGCTGAAATAGAAAAAAAATAAAGCGAGAGGACTTCCACGAAAATATAGCAATCTTCCTCCTTGTCCGCTAAGTTTGGAGAATAAAGCAGCACATGGAACAAATTGGGCACCACACTTGAATTTGACTTGAATAACACATAAACCATAATAGAAATAATTTTATTAAATTCTAAATAAATGCAAATTCAAAACTACTAATATAAAACCTAATAAAAACTAAAAAATAAAAATTAAACTTGGGTTGCCTCCCAATAAGCGCTTGTTTTATAGTCTCAGCCTGACTTCTTCAATTCTCTATCCAATTCCCCTACGAAAATTGAGGAACCCTCCATCCATCAGAAGTAATGTCTCTTTTGGGAGGTTCCCATTAGTAATGACCCTTGAATGAAAGTCACCTAGCATGCTCTTTGTATATATGTTCCCCATTAAGAACGTCCAAAAACTAGGTGTTTCCTCTATTATGTTGATGATCAGATTGGGGCATTGAAGCTTAGTAAACACAATGGGATCTTCCTCTATCTTCTCCTTTTCAACCCACCATGACTCCACAGTTGTACTAGCTCTTATGTCACAAAGAGCTTTGCCGATGACATGACTGCCAATTGGGCATGGTTTTGCAAAACTGCCCAGATTCTTGAACTTTGGTGGAGGAGGCACATGAGATACTAATGAAATCCGCTCATCTTCGTTGAATCTTATAGTTAGATCTTTGTCGATCTCCTTTTCTTGGTCCCCAAGTCTTTCCTCTCTTTCAACATCTATATCATTTGGCACATCCGGTTGCAGATTTGGTTCGGGCTCACCATCAGTCTCGGAATCCATGTCATAGAGCCAAGTGTATTGAGGACAAATGTTCGAGGCCTTGCTTAGTTGTTCCATTTGGTTCGCAAATTTTTGACTCGATATCTCTCGATTAATCCTCCACTCCTCACCTGAAGCTATGAACTTGGACAAAGCTTTCTCCCAATTTGAATGTTCTTCCTGTTGTAGTGGAGGTGGACACGAGAAATCCGGTGGGTATGTTGGACTTGGAGCATAAATTTGATCTTGATGAGTATGGCTCCATGAAAAATCTGGGTGATACCCCCAATCCTGATAATAGTTGTTGGGATAGACATAATTATTGGGGTAATCACCACCATACGGTACCGGCTCGAAACTGGTGGTGCATTGATGACTCATATGATTTTCAATACAATAATCACAAGTAAACGCCACACTTTGACGACGTTGAGCTTCAAAAGCGTCGACCATCTTCGAAAGTGTCTTAATTTATGCTGATAATGCAGAAAGTGTCGTGAGTCTGTCAATCTCCGCTCCCCTTGTCTGAGTCATTCTTGCCATCCTTCGACTCTGTTGGGCTGCGATAACCTCCAACGTCTTCGAATTTGCCTCAATTTGTATTGGCTCTACAGAAGATGTATTAAGTCCATCAATCCATGTTTCCCTTGGTTGAGTCATGTTCGTGTATGGCAATTGATACGCAAAGTCATCCATGGTACCTAAAAAGAGAGAAATAAAGGAAGAGAATTAAAAATAAAAAAAATGTTTAAATTAAGACTAATTTGATTGAGATTAATATTGGTAAATAATTATTAAATTAATTCCCGAATTCAATGCCAAAAACTTGTTGGTAGATTTCGCAATCAATGAATACGTGCAAGTATACACGGTCAACAAGTAATAAAGTGAAAGTAGAGTATCGTTCCCACGAGGAATTATTTAATAAAAATCACCAAGTACTAATTCTTAACCAAACTAATTTTATTTAAACAATCTCAAATCGTGATTTTTCTAATTAAGAAAACTAAATTAACTAATTAAAATTTGAATTGCTTTATGGTGAATTAATTCGATAAATAAAGATTAAGACTTCATATCCCCAATTATGAACTATAAATTAATTATCCAATTATCCCAATTATTATGCCTACTGAATTGTTAACAGGAATTCTCAAATGCCAAAAGTCCTTTTCCAAGTGATCAATTGACTTCTATTTAATACAGATTAATCTTGTTATATTCCTATGCAAAACAATTGAATTAAACTCCTTCAATTCCAATTCCTTATGTGTTACATGCGGTGAACAGATATTTCCATTCAATTCATAAACCTAATTATTCACAATGCAAATAACTAAGTCACATGTTATCATGCCCAGTTCTAACCCTAGAAGTCCTCTTTCAATTCCTTCTAGAGTAACAAGTAATTACTAATCAGATAATTAATCAATAAGCTCAAGACAAGATAAACAATTCACTCTGACATAAATAATTAGAATAAATCAAATAACTAATTTATAAACATAAAAGGTTCAATTGAAATCTTAATAAAAGAGTTAGTTCATAATTAATGAATTGAAACCAAGAATCCACAACTGAATAGACATTAAAAGATAAAATTATGATAAGAGAAGAGAATAGAATCTGTTGTCAGTAAATCTGATGCTCCCTTTTTGCTCTTGATCTTCAGTGTTCTTCAATTTGTTTCAATCTCCAAAACTAATAAGAACTAGGGCTAATGTTCTAATCTAATAGAGTGTATCTCTAATCTAATCTATGTAATCTCCCTTTATTTTATGCCTTACATCATGTATTTATATGTTACAAGTCTAATTTTTAGCTTAGGAACAAACCCAATCCAATTTGGAGTCAGAAAAGTGTCAAAATTCCCCCCAAAATGCGTCTAAGCCTCACCAATCTCTTCCCCAGCGCCCCGGCACTGGGCATGGCGCTGGCACACTGCCTCCTAGAGCCCCGGCGCTGGGCATAAGCCTTGTTTGGGCGCCCCGGCGCTGGCCTCAATTTTGGAATTTTCTGCTCCGATGTCCTTTGGGAAAATGGTCATAACTTCTTCGTCCGAACTCCGATTTTGATGATTCAAGATGTTCCGGAAAGAGGAGACGTAGATTTACAACTTTCATTCTTTAAGTTATTCGAAATAAGGTCCCGATCAATATTCGAATTGGCGCTGAAGTGACTGATGTGTAAATGGCAAGCTAAAAATGCGCATCAAGCCACCCCAAACGTCGATCCAAGTAACTTTTGTCCCAATTCCTACAAAACAACATAAAACATGCATGAATAGCATAAAAACTTAAAAACATCAAAAAGATTAAGTTCAAACGCACTCAATTATGAGTATAAAACTCACTCATCAATTATTCTGTCGGAATATCCTGTCTGTGCATTTATGCCGGACCTGGTTCCATTATTTATTATTCTGTTGAGAATAATTTGTCTGTGCGGTCTATCGCATGCATGGTGAATTCTTCTGTTATTCTATTCTTTATTATTTTGTTGGAATAACCTGTCTATGTGGATTATCAAATGCATGGTGAATGATCCTTTGTATTCATTCCTTATTAAATTGTGGAAATGATCTGTTTACGTGGATTATGATGAAAGTCATAATAAAAATATTGGACTGATGAAAATCATGGGTATATGTAGTATTAGTAAGTGTTATGATGAGTTATATTGGTTATTATGTGAAAACATGAAAGTTTCTTAGAAATCACAAAGGGTTGAAAATCAGATTTTGGTGAAAATGGAACATGAAATTCAATTGACCATATATCCTATTATATATCGAATTTTTGAGTGTGGTCAAGTTTTAGAGTTAGATCTATGAGTTTTCTAACTTATCCAAGTGGAATCACTGGAATAGGTATTGTAGATTTTTGTGTGGACTGATTTTAGCAAAGGAGTCAAAAAACTGCAAAGTACTAAATAGCTACTGCCCAAAAATTTAAAAGGGCATTTTTGGCCACTTAATTTGAGGGAAACATTCCGGCCTTTTGGGACATGGAGATATATGGTATAAAGTACCTCCTGTCCAAAAATGAGCTCATTCCGACTTAAAATGAGCAAGTTATGACTATTTCAATATTTAGGTTTTTTCGACAAAAAATGCTATAACCGGAGTTCTATAACTCCGATAACCATGAAATTTAAACTGGAAGCTCACGTTAACATGTGTAAGATCCTGCCAAGATTTGGGAATTTCTGGAGTTAAAATTGAGGTAGCTAATTTCTTAAGGAATTAATTAGAAATTGATTTTTGAAAAATAGTAAATGAATTTTAAAAATTCCGAGAAAAATATAAGTTCAATATGGGACTATATTCCGCTAAATCCCAGAAAAGAAATATTTTTGGGATTGATTTGGTATTTTTCATGAAAATAATCTAGTTATGAGTAAATGAGTTAAATATGTTATGTGAAGTAACAAAATTGGAAAATAGGATTTTATGGCTTGGGAATCCTATATAGGGTATATGCAGATTTTTGATAAGGGATTTGATCATTGGTGATAAAATTTTATGAGTATGACATTTTTGAATGATTAAATGCATTATTTGGTAAAGTGTAAACAATTAAAAAAAAATTATTTATAAGTTTAAGAAGTGATTAAAATATTGTTATAATATTAATAATATTAGATTATGAGTTTATTAAGTGATTGATAATATTTGGATAAATTAAAGTCTTTAATATTATCATTGTTTTCGTTTGATTAATGCTTATATTACTATCATCATCCTCATGCTTATATTGTGATGAAAGTCATCTGTGGCTTACGTGCATGGATGGACTTGGTATGATTACGACCATGAATTATTCAGTATAATCATGACCGTAATGTGACGAATGATGTGGTAAAAGTCCTCATTGGCATGTAGTGCATTGATGGACAGTTATTGGTATGATTATAACCAGGGATTATCCGGTATAATCATGACCATTGATGATTACATGAATATCCTTAGCCGTAGTGCAGGGATGATTCGATGATGTGGATGATTTATTGTTTGAGTCTCAAATGATAAAATATTGATTATACACTTTTAATTCATAAAAAATAGTAGATATCATGCTCTACTTGACTCTTCTAAAATACAGTTGTATGTATTTGGCCTGTAGTATAAAGATGAATTGTTAATGAATATCTTTGGCCGTAGTGCAAAGATGAATTTATTAATATGATTATGAACAAGAATTGTGATTTGGTATAACCATGATTTTTGATGTTTCAAGTGAAGATAGGTGATAAAAATTATCTTCGTCCTGGGTGCGAAGAGGAATTTAGAATCACAATTATGATTATGAATTATTCATATGATTGTGGACATGAATTGTTGATTGATGTTACAGGGATAAAACATTATTGGTGGACTTTTAACATGGAGAAGATAATAGACCTGATGGTCTATTTGACTCTTCTAATGGATTGCTCGTTCATTTAACTATGGTTGAAAAGTTTTATCATCTACCATATGTTCTAAATCTCTGATTTATTATTGATGAAAGTTATTGATAATTTAATTATCTTTAGTCATGATATTCTTTACTGGGCTAGTTGTGCTCACCCTTTTGCTTCACAATTCCTTTCAGGTAATAAAAGTGTAGCTGGGTCGAGCGGGGTATTAAGAGGATTAGAACGGTGGTCTATAGCTATTGAGGTTCTCCCTAAATAGTATGAAAATAATTTTGTTGAGAACTTTAGATAAGTTTGTCGTATTGTATACGTCATTTGATGTTTAATTTTGATGAACCGAATAGGGTGAGGTGAACCCAACTTTGGAAGGGTGTTTTGCCACTATTATACAAGATGTCTAATGACATATAACCTCGTGTTATCATAAGACATGGTTGTGAACATCCACTTGCTGAGTATATCTACGAGCACTACCTATATGATCTTGGAGTTTATTTGAAATATAAGTTTCACTTGGAGATAACGGAGATAGTTATATGTCAGGAGAAGACTCACCATTGGAAAGAAGATGATAATAATTTTCTTGTTTTTCTTTGGGGACTTTTGGGTTAACCAAGGATAGTTCTGTGGACATATGATATCTATCATAACCTAGACGCATGGCCTCCCATGTACGAAGGTTTCCTTGAGTACTTCCCAAAGATTTTAATTTCTAAAACAGTTTTTGACTGTACTTTTATGTAAAATACCATTGTAAGGTTGTGGTCGAGGCATCATGAGAGTTACATACATTTGTATTAAAACTCACAGCTTATCTCATGTCGTCGACTGCATTTACGAGTTTCACAATTAGATAAATGAAATTTGTATTTGATTTTTATAGTATGATATCTGGCGACTCAAGATGGGTGATGTATACCTATTTTGGGGGCATCACAGTTTGCAACAATGATCATTTTTGTCAGCCGGATATGAATGAATTCTGAGTGAGCTTCCAGACTTTTATCGATGTCCTTGATCACTTTCTTGGACACTTCTTTCAGCTCAGCTTTGGTGGGCAGATGTAAAAGTAGTTCGCTGAGTTGTGGAATGTTT
Source organism: Panax quinquefolius (assembly GCA_020205615.1). Classification (NCBI taxonomy): domain Eukaryota; kingdom Viridiplantae; phylum Streptophyta; class Magnoliopsida; order Apiales; family Araliaceae; genus Panax; species Panax quinquefolius. Next base: position 32,454,726 of record CM035174.1, read on the forward strand.
GGAGGAGGGGATGATTTCTTGAATTGATCTTGCAAGGAGTAAAGGGCAAGATCAAGGTTGAAGTATTCATTGGTGGATGAAGAAGGAATATATGATGGAGGGGCCTTTGTTTGGGTTTCTTGAGTAGGTGGCTCTACAATCTCACCTTGGGACTCTACAATGGGGCTGGAGTCAGTGATCGTAGAGATGATGGGAGTTGGGATTAATATGAAGTTTGGTACATTTGGTTCATCGATTCTGAAATTTTGGGATTACAGAATCGGGATCGACTTCAGTGGATTTAGAATCACTTCCAACCAGCTTGGAAATTCATAAAATTGGCTGGAGAAAGACAGTGGGTAGTGATTTACTCTAAAAAGAGTTGGGATAGTTAATACCTCATACACCATTCTTGAAGATGAATCATTTGTGATGAACTTCTTGGAAAATTTGAAGTTGCCTGGAAATCCATGAGCTAGCACAGTGATGGCTGTATATTCTTTGAAGCTCCAAAACATGTGACTCCACGAGTTAAGAATTTAAGCTTGATGATAAGGCATCATGGGGAGATAGGAGAACAACTCATTATAGAGATAACTCCTATACCCATCACGGCCCACACCTGTGATCTCAAGTTCATCATCATCTTCGTCTTCCTCTTCTGCTCTATCTCCTTTTGAGGATTCCACTAGGTCAATGACTTCCTTTTGTTTTTCTTGCTCAGGTTCTCCCTCATTTTCTGTAGGAGCACCTTCTTCTGTTAAGGGGATATCATGAGGCTCCCCCTCAACATGATCATCCATCTGCAGGACTAATAGTCCCCCCTCAGCTCTCCCCCTCAGCTTGAGCAATGTCCTTTTGGCTTTCGATGGATAGTTCCTTTTCAGTAGCCATTCTTTTGTCTTCCTCTTTGAGCACTCCTTCATTTACAAGGATATATTTCTTAACTAATTTTTGTCTTGGTTTTCTAGGCTGAGCCACTGCCTTAGGACTTTATTCAGATTTATCCTGTTGATCAGCCAGACCGTCTAGTGCAGCAGCTTCCTTGCTCGAGGTGTTCGGTCTGGTCTCTACGATCGATAAAGACTCTACGATTGAAGAGATGGGAAGACTCTTGGTTTTGTGACTGATTTTGTTCTTCTTCAGCAGCCGTGCTATGGTAGCTCTATCTTCATCTGCCTTAGCCTGCTGTTGTTTTCTTCTTAGCATCCTCAGAACCTCAATATCAGAGGACTCTATAGGGGTGTCAGTGGTAGACCCTTGAGGTTCTTCTACCATCCTAGTCTTTAGCTTCCTCTTGCCCTTGCTTTTTTTTATAAGGGCAGTGTGTTCTCCCTTGTTGGTCTCTTCCTCTTCTTCTGCATTCTCTTTGACGACTGATATATTTCCTGGAATCCCTGATTCCTTTAGATCACTAGTTCTTCCACTGGACTCAATCATCATGCGTACATACTCAGCATAATTCCTTTTCCAATTTTCAAACAGCTGCTGGGTCATTCGTCTGTTTGGATTGATGGACACTCCTTCATCGTCCCCAATCTTATCACCTAGAGCAGATTATAAGATGATGCTTATAAATCACCCGTAGAGCATCTTTTGAGATCCCTTTGTCTTCTTTGAGTTGAGAATCCATTTTTCTATCCATTCCAGCAGTATAGCTCCATAGTTAAGCTGTATCCCATAGCTTATGGCAGTTATGAGCTTTAGCTTCACCTCATTTACAGAATCGTGCCCAGTGCTTTTGCAACATATACACTTCCCAATAATGTCAGCCAGAAATTTGTACCTCTAAGGAAACTCCTTCTTCTTGTATCCTTTGACAGTGGGGAATTTTTTGTGATGCATCTTCTTAAGTCCTACATGGAAATCGATGCCATCTAAAAACCAAAAACCTTCGGATTTGAAGCCTAGGGCTAGGTTGATGTTCTCAGCCTTTGTCTTGATTTCCACGTCCTTGACTCTCGTCGTGAGGACTTCATTTTTGAATGCCCCATTTCTGTAAAACTCCTTTATTAACTTTGGGTAGATCCAGGTGCTCGTACCCAGAGCGTCTTCGAGACCTGCCTTCTTTATCAATGACAGAGTATTGTGAAATTTGGGTTCAGCGGTTTTGAACTCATCGAAGCATAGACTGTAGCCAGAGACAACGTTGGAGGCTGCCATTTCTATCATTGAAGGGAGTATGGTTGTTTGATTTTTCTTTTGGGTTAGGGTTTCTGCTTGTAGAGAGAAAGAGAGGAGATAGATAAGCTTTTTGAACTTCTGATTTCAAAAAGGCGTTTTCAAACTTTACATGTAACTTTCCTCTCTTTATTTTGTTTAGTGGGGCAGGTGTCAAAATCTGATTGGCTCTGCAATTTTGACTTAGGAGGATTGTGCTGAATTGCCCTTAGCTCCTTCTAAGCTATTGTGTCCTTAGGGAGGACTACGATCGTTGAGGTAGCCTTTGTGATCGTTGAGTCTTAACTGCATTTGTCGTGTCTGTTCAGCAATCGTTGTGTCTGAACTACGATCGTCGAGTCTGTCCAGCAGTCGTCATGTCTGAACTGCGATCGTTGAGTCTGTCCGGATCCTTGTGATGAGTTTTTGACTTAGCATTCTTTTAAGGTAACTCAGGAAGGGCCAACCTCTTAGACTGAATCAAGGGTTAGGTTTGTTCCTGAGGCACTTATCAGAGGGATTGCTTTGTTTTGAATTTTCTCATCATAGGATGCTCCCAGTTTTGTTGACGGGGCTCTTCCATCGTTGAGTCAGTGTTACGATCGTTGAGTCTGTGCTGCAATTATTCTTTTGTGCAACTCTGCGATCGTGGACTTCCCTTTATCATGTCTATGATTTCAACCATAGCCTTTATATCTGTATGGTTAGCACACACTAGAGCATATATTTCATGGTTGTAAATTAAGCATGCCTAGCTCACTTATTAACTTGTTAAACCTGGATTCATCTAAAGGTTTTGTAAAGACATCAGCAAGTTGATTTTTAGTAGGGATATATTGTAAGGATATAGTTCCATTTTGCACATGATCCCTAATGAAGTGATACCTTATTTTTATATGCTTGGTCCTAGAATGCATGACAGGATTATGAGTAATTGCTAGTGCACTTGTGTTATCACAGTGAATGGGTATGGATTTGAATTCAAACCCATAGTCAGCTAGCTGATTTTTCATCCATAGGATCTCGAGCACGTTGTTTGCCAAAGAACAATGTATTCAAATCTCTACAGTTGAAGTAGATACCGAGTTTTGCTTTTTGCTAAACTAGGACACAAGTCTATTTCCTTACAATTGACATGTGCCACTTGTACTCTTTCTATCTATTTTGTAGCCTACAAAATCAGCATCTGTGTATCCTGTTAGTTCAAATGATGACTCCTTGGGGTACCAGAGCCCTAAGTAAGGTGTACCCTTGAGGTACCTGAAAATCCTCTTTACAGCAGATAAATGTGATTCTTTAGGGTTAGCCTGAAATCTAGCACATATGCATGTTGCAAACATTATGTCTGGTCTACTGGAAGTTAGGTATAGAAGAGAGCCTATCATACCTCTGTATTGAGTTATATCAATACTTTTACCTTTTTCATCTTTGTCAAGCTTGGTTGCAGGAGCAATTGGGGTTTTCATGGTAGAGGCTGATTCCATGCCATACTTCTTGAGTAAGTCTTTGATGTACTTGGCTTGGTTTATGAAGATTCCTTCATCAGTCTGCTTTACTTGCAGTCTAAGGAAAAAATTTAGCTCACCCATCATGCTCATTTCGAACTTGCTCTGCATAAGCTTGGAGAATTTTTTGCATAACTTTTCGTTAGTAGAACCAAAAATAATATCATCAACATATATTTGAACCAATAAGACTTTGTCTTTATGCTTTCTAAGAAATAATGTGGTATCTACTCTACCTCTAGTGAACACATTTTCAATAACGAAGTTAGTCAGTGTTTCATACCATGCTCTAGGTGCTTGTTTAAGACCATATAAGGCTTTGTCTAATCTATAAACATAATTAGAAAGAGATGGATTGATGAAACCTGGAGGTTGCTCTACATAAACTTCTTCTTGGAGTTCTCCATGTAGGAATGCACTTTTGACATCCATCTGGAAGACCTTGAACTTCATGTGAGTAGCAAAGGCAAGGAATATTCTGATGGCTTCTAGTCTGGCAACTGGTACAAATGTCTCATCATAATCAATGCCTTCTTCCTGAGAGTAACCCTTGGCCACTAGTCTTGCCTTATTTATGGTTATTACTTCATCTTCATCCATCTTGTTTCTGAAGACCCACTTGGTTCCAATTACAGGATGACTCCTTGGTCTTGGTACCAGTCTCCATACTTTGCTTCGTTTAAATTGGTTGAGTTCTTCCTGTATGGTTTCTATCCAGCTGGAGTCTTCCATAGCATCCTCCATCTTCTTTGGTTCCATTTGTGACAGGAAGCTTAGATAAAAGCATTCACTCTAGGTGGCAGCTCTTGTTTTGACTCTTGCTGTCGGATCTCCAATGATTAGGTCTTGAGTGTGATCTCTTGCCCATCTGTTTCCCATTGGGACATATGTCCTTACGCCTTCTTGTCTTAGGCCTTCAAGGTCTATTTCTTCTTCTTGGTGTGGAGGTTCGTTGTCTTGCATAGGCCTCTCTACGATCTCATTTTTTTGCTCAACGATTTCACTATTTGGCACTACGATCGTAGTGTTGAGCTCGAGGACTTCATTTGTAGTGTCTGGACTGTCGGTCGTAGTGTCTTGAAGCACTATTTTGCCTAAGTCTGTTTCATCAAAGATGATATGAATCGAGACTTCAACACTCATCGTCTTCTTGTTGAACACTTTGTAGGCCTTACTGTCTGTGGCATATCCAAGAAAGATTCCTTCGTCTGACTTGGGTTGAAATTTTGTCAAGTACTGTTTTCCATTATTGAGAATGTAGCATGCACAGCCGAATACATGAAAGTAGCTGACACTTGGCTTTCTTCTTTTCCATAGTTCGTAGGGTGTCTTCTTGATCGTAGAGTGTGTCAGTGATCTGTTCTGTGTGTAACATGCAGTGTTGACAACTTCTGCCTAGAAGTATTTAGGCAGATGGGCTACTGCTAGTAGAGTTCTTCCAGCCTCTATCAAAGTTCTGTTCTTTCTCTCAGCTATCCCATTTTGTTGAGGAGTTCGTGGAGCTGAGAACTTATGACTGATGCCATTGTCTGTGCAGAACTGGTCCATTTCTGAGAAGTCGAATTCTCTTCCATGATCACTCCTTATAGCCTTGATTTTCTCTCATTTCTTGTTCATTACCAGCCTGAACATCTTGATTAGTTGGGAGCTTGTTTCATCCTTTGAGGTTAGAAAGAATACCCATGTGAACCTGGTGTAGTCGTCGACTATAACTAGTGAGTATCTTTTTCCTCCAAGACTTGTTGTTGGAATTGGCCCAAATAGATCAATGTGGAGCAATTGCAGGGGTTTGTCGATTGAGTTTGCAATTTTGCACTTGAATGAGCTTCTGGTTTACTTTCCAAGCTGACAGGCATTGCATGGCCTTTCCTTGACGAAGTTGAACTTGGGTAGGCCTGCAACAAGATCTTTTGAGGCCAGTTTGGATATGCTTTTGAAGTTAAGATGAGACAGTCTTTTGTGCCATAACCAGCTCATTTCTTCAGATGCTTTAGCCAAAAAACATATTATCTCGTCTGAGCTTAGTTGTCCAAGATTCACTGTGTAGACATTTCCTTCTCTTGTCCCGATTAGCTTTACAACAGATGTCTTCAAATCTCTAACTTGACACTGATTGTTGAGGAATGTTACTTGATGACCCTTGTCACATAGTTGACTAATGCTCAGAAGGTTGTGTTGGAGACCTTCCACATATGCTACTTTGCTGAAAGACACTGTACCATTACCAGCTGAGCCATATCCTCTTTTCTTGCCAGAGCCGTTGTCTCCAAATATGACTGAGGGACCCTCCTTCTCTATGCAGTTAGACAGAAGGGCTTTGTTCCCAATCATGTGCCTTGAGCATCCACTGTCCAGATACCAGGTTGTGATCGTGGAGCTCTTTTCCTATCATAATATTAAATCTTCATTTTGGTACCCATATTTGCATGGGTCCTCCTTTGTTAGTGCCCTTGGGGACCCAAATCTGTTTGATCTTGGGTCTCACATGCATTGAATTATAATAGCACTTTGCAGCTTTGTGACCAACTTTATTGCACACAAAACATCTAGTATAATGCATGCCTGTGTGTGTGTGTGTGATAATTCATCCTCCATTTGGACTTGTGTGGTTCTTTAGTCATTCTTCTGTTAAACTGATTTTCCTTTTTCCACGTGTCTTTGGGTTTCATAAATTGTGAGGAGTGTACCTTTCCTTTACTGTACTTTTCCAGTTGATTTGTAGAGTTGGTCTTACTTGACTCTACGATCCTTCGAGGTTGGTGAGTAGTGGATGGGTTACTCTTCTCTTTTATGAAGCCCATGCCAACATGAGTTCCTTTACTTCTTGGAGTATGGATTGAATTAGTAGAACAGGGTTGGACTGATTCTTCCTTCTGTGAGGATTTCACAAATGTAATGCCTCTACTAAAACTTGAAGCATTACTAGTGCTAGTTTCCTTTAATTTTTCCACACATGACTCTGAGGTGAATCCCCCCAAAGCCTAGGCCTGTTCTGTCAGATGCACTTCTCTGACTAGATAGTAAGGAGTCCATGGATGATGATGATTTATTCCATGTAGAGATAGCTAGTCTTTTCCAGTTCCTCAATTTTAGAGGTTAGACAGGACTCTTTTTGTGCATTTAGCTCATTAGTCTGTTTTAAGAGCTCATTCTCAGCCTCAAGCTTGGAGAGAGAGTTATTACTTAGAAGGGCTGTTTCCAGTTCTTCTTGAACTTTCTTTTTCTCCTCTTGAAGAAGTGAATGGTGTGACGCCCCCAAAATAGGTATACACAACACCCATTCTGAGTCGCCAAATACATGGTACAAGAAGCAAACTACAACTTCAATAATACAAATGTCGTGTGAAATACGACAATATATACTGTGAGTTTAAATATAATATTGTCTTCTAGACAATATCCACACGCAAATAAATCCCCATCATAATTATTGATACATTATTTTACAAAAATGGTGAGGACTACTAAACAACTCTCTCTAGAACCTTCATTCCATACCCCGACTAGTACTCGCTACATTCTCGCCTCCTGAGAAGAAAAATGGAACAACAAGGAAAAGGGTGAGCTCAACTAGCCCAAAAAAAGAATATTATAACTAAGATAATATACAACAAATTATCGTTAGTCTTCAACAGGAAAAAATCGATAGAATACAATAGACAACAAGTTTCGGATCAATATTCGCAAATGAAAATAATAATTCATAGAAGAGTTACATAGAGAATGAAATCTACTATAATCTATGAATTTAACGATCCATCATCATCAATATTTTATCCTGTAACATCAATCAATATTCATCTCAAATCAAATATTCATCTTTGCACTCTGAGCCAAAGATATTCATCAATCGGTCATGTTCATCTCAACACTGCTCATCTTTGCACTAAAGGCCAAAGATATTCATCGATCGGTCATGTTCATTTAAACACCGCTCATCTTTGCACTACGTGCCAAAGATATTCTTCAAAATCATTCATCTTTGCACTACAGTGCCAAAGATATTCAATAATATCATCATTTAAGACCGAGGATGATGAAAATATTTTTAAAGAACGAATCCAAAGAAACAAAATGACAAGGATTAAGGATTAAGGATTCATACTTGGTTTTATCCACGTCCAAAAATACCTCAAAAATAATCATAGTGGTGTAAAATTCAAGAATGATCAAAACATGGATACAATCAAAGCTAGTATCCGAATAGATATTTTGACGAAAAAGAAGAAATTTCATTTTTTGGTGAATAGTCAGATATCGTGAATAGTCTGCCGTATCGTGAATAGTAACTCAGACACCAAAAGATAGAAATTCCACAAAAAAAAACATTTTCACGCTCATGAATAGTACTTTCGTGAATAAGAACTCGTGAATAAGAACTCATGAATAAGTAACTCGTGAATAGTAACTCATGAATAGTAACTCATGAATAGTAACTCATGAATAGTAACCCCGATAATGAAAAAGTTCCAAATTTGATAAAACTTCAGATCAACATTTCAAAGATAATGATATTGAAGAAATAATATCATTACTGAAAAAAAATAATATCCCTTACCTCAAAGAATCAATACTTCGGAAGGAAAGGTCTCAAGTGATGTTTGAATGAAACTTATCTTGACAAAGAACTCTCAAAGTATCTAAATACTCACAAAATACGCTCAATAATATAGAGAGAAAGAGAAAACTTTGTTTACGGTGTGATTTTCAATTCTAACTTAGCCCTCTATTTATAGGAAAATGTTAGCCCACCAGCAGAGACTTGACTGCTACCGATGGCTTTACACGCTACTATTGCCACCCACCACATTTGAAATAAAATTCAGCACATTTCTTCACCAACCACAAGTGGGGCCCACTCAATTCTAGAATTTTCCACCAAAATCAATTATAACCCTAATTTCCTAATCGAGACACCTCTTAAAATTCATAACAAATCATTCGTGCATTTTTAACGGTTCAAAATTTGTGGACATATACTCAACTTATGTATGTATAACATACCCAAAAATTACCACAATCCAACGGTTTGGATTAAAAATTATAACCCCATGATATATCTCAAAACCCCGATTTAATTTTTAATACCTCCAATCTGGTAAAATCTTGATAAAACACCTCAACAATAATTTCTTCATTTATAACCACATAAATAAATCCATCATTTATATCCACATAAAATAAATATTTCTTTATCATATGAATCAATAATTAATTATTCACAAATAATATTACGTAATCACAATTATGATGACCAGTAGTTCCTCAGAAAGAGGGGCTTCCGATAAGGATTTCTCCTTCTTGGCGGCGCAATTAGGTGACCAAACCTCTCCTTGATGAACTTTCTAGACATTGCCAATAATGCTATCTAATAATATTATTCAAATAATATGAATTATTGATCCGATAATGGAGATAATGTGCGGTGACAATTATTGAACAACAATAATATAAAATATCAACGCAAAGAATTATTGAATCAATAAAATAAAATATTGAGCGATAACTCTTGTAAAAATTATTGAGTAGTGCCTTCTTTACGTAAGGATCAATAATTCAACAATCTTTATGCAATCTGGTACCTTCATGCTGACCACGTGTATTATCAGATTTTAACCACCGGTATTCCAACAGGTCTTAATTCAGTAATAACTACGCCAATTATTTTTAACCAACTTATATTTGTCGTTTTCCTCATCCAATCGCTTTCCGTTATGGGGCCCACACACATGGTCTTGGCCATTGCATTTAATATTCCCAAGCAATCACGAATATTCCACGACCAAACGAATATTCCCACAACAACAATGAATATTTTATAACCACTTGCTTATTTTGCGTATTTAACCCTTAACTATCCACATTAATCAAATCAACCCTTACTATTTCAAAATAATAAATAAAGGAAATTCCTTTTTATTTAAAAATTTTCGGTCTTACAACCTCCCTCCTTATGAAATTTCGTCCTCGAAATTGACGTGCGTACTGTGTTTCAAAAGGTGAGGATACCTCGCTTTCATTTCCGTTTCAATTCCCGGTCATTTCCTCTATAAGCATGATTCCTCCACAAAACTTTAACTTGTGGTATGACCTTTTCACTTGATAGACATGCTCCTTCCTATCCAAGATCTTGACAGTACCTCCTCATACGTTAAGTCTTGGCTATCTCGTCCGGTTCTAACTCAATAACGTGGTTCGGGTCTTTCACATATTTACTGAAGTGCGATATATGAAACACATTATGAATACTGAGACATACTTGGAGGTAACGCAAGTCTATAGGCTACATTTCCTACTCGGTCAAGAATTTGAAATGGACCAATAAATCGTGGATTTGAGCTTTCCTCTCTTCCCAAATCTTGTAACTCCCTTCCATGGAGCAACTCGCAATAATACATGATCCCCACACTAAATTCCACGTCCTTTCGATGAAGATCCGCATAACTCTTTTGTCGATCTTGTGCCGCTTTGTATCGTTGTCGAATCAATTGGATCTTTTCGGTAGTCATACGTACTAACTCGGGTCCTAACAATGTTGCTTCACCCACCTCATCCCAACATATTGGAGAACGACATTTTCGTCCATATAATGCTTCAAATGGAACCATGCCTATATTTGTTTAATAACTATTGTTGTATGAGAATTCCACCAATGGCAAGTACTTATCCCAACTTCCTTTGAAATCTAGGACACAGAGTTTTAATATATCTTCAAGAGTTTGAGTAGTCCTCTCTGATTGCCCATCCGTTTGAGGATGGTATGCCAAACTGAATCGTAAATTCGTGCCCATAGCTTTCTAACCCAAAATCATGAAGTGAATCTTGGGTCACTATCCGAAACTATGGATACAGGCATGCCATGCAACCTCACAATCTCATTCACGTACATACTAACAAGTCGTTCAAGGGAATAAGTCTCCCATATCGGCAAGAAATGAACAGACTTGGTTAATCTATCAACAATAACCCAAATAGCATTGATGCCTTGAGAAACCGTAGGAAGACCCGTAACGAAATCTATGGTAATGTGTTCCCACTTCCATTCCTAATCTCAAGTGGTTGCAACGGACCCTTAGGTACTAGATGCTTCGCCTTTACACGTTAGCAAGTTAAACACATCGAGATAAACTTTGCAATCTCTCTCTTCATATTGTTCCACCAAAATGTATGTCAAGATCACGATACATTTTAGTACTTTCGAGGATGGATTGCAAATGGTGTATTGTGTGCCTCCATCATAATCTTGTACTTCAAATCGTAGTCGTTAGGAACACAAAGTCTAGAGTGGACTCAAGTATTCCTTCTTCATCAATTCTCGCTTAGGAATAGCTCCTTCTTGTACTTTCTTCTTCATACGCATCACTTTCAAGAATTGGGTGGCTTGAAAGCGACTTTAACTTTATCGATTAAAGTCGATTATACTCAGATATCATCACGTGGGTACCTAGAGTTTTCATCTCCATCTCTATTATTTGTAAATTATACGAAATTAGTCTTTGACAATATCATACTCGTTAGATATACGATCTTCTACTCAACACGCCGGCTACCACGTTCGCTTTTCTAGGATGGCATGGGTCGAACATGTGTCTTTGAAAAACGAGTCTCCTCTTGAGTTCTTCAAGCTCTTTCCACATTCCTTGCTCCATTCGAATTTTGTATCTCTACGAGTCACCGCGATAATGGAATAGCGATTCGAGAATATCCTCCGATAATAACCAACTAAGCTTCAAAAAGCTACGTATTTCGATTCTCGACTTAGGTTGCTCTCAACTGTGACTCATATCCCAACCTTGGATAGACGTCACAATGACACCTATCCATTTACTATCGCAACGAATATGACGTCCCTTACAGAGAGTCTGGCTTAGGTGCATTCCACAAAGGAAGTCACAAGATAAAGGCTCAGGTACCAAATTCTATAGTTGAATTTTTAACTCCTGAAGTTCAATAGGAGCCATTCTATATGAGATTTTAGAAATGAGTTTTGTCTGGGGTTAAAGTCGATACAAAATTTAATATCGAACTTTGAGGAGTAAGCCAAGAAATTCTTCAGAAATACATCGGAAAAAATCAATAACAACAGGAATATTATTCAAATCTGACGTGTCTTTATTCAAATCCATAACATGGACTAAGAAAACTTGACATCCGTAATAAACGAATGACTTCATGGCTTGATATGAAAATGTTTGATTACAATGGTTTGATTGCTTGAATTCGAATAACAGGTTGCTTAGGAATATGAAAACTAACAACCTTACAAAAGCAATCAATTTGGCATGATGAGTAGTTAACCTTAAAATCACATCAAAAGCAAATATCTCTATAGAAATAAGGTTAACAGGTAATGTGATAGTGCCAACCTGAATCAAACAAGATTTCTAAACAACAGATGTAATGAAAGTTTCTCCTAACGGATTCTCCATAAATAGGTCAAAGTCTAATTTCTCCGTAGTCAAGTTCAAACGTTGAGCGCAAGCAAGAGAGATAAAAGAATGGGTAGAACCAGAATCTAGTAAGGTATAAACTTCATAAGAATTTATAATTAACTAACCTGCTGCTAACCGTCGTCGGGTTCCTCGCATTTTGATTGGTCCACGACAAACGCTCTTCCAAGAACCGCTTGACTTTGACTTTTCTTGGACATCCTTTTGAGTCACCATTCACGCTGGATCTGGTTTCGATATCGTCATAATCTCGAAGCGATATGTCCTTCTTTTCCACAATTATAGCATACCTTGGAAGGCTTTGAACAGTTTGACCTTATATGTCCCTCCTCTCCACATCTCAGTAGCATCTAACCGGCGATCGTTCTCTTCCCCTAGAATTTGTTGATAGTCTTGATGTTCTTTATGCGACGCCTTTCCGTCATCGTTAAATCTTCTCTTTTTAGATTGGACATCTCTTTCCATAATATCAACGCGTCGATGCGCCTTTTACCCATGCATCACTCATTCTCACTGCTCGCTTATTTCTTCTTTCACCAGATTCCAACTTTATCATCTTATACTCGCCAAAGAGTGCTTCGCTCAAGCATCACGTGTCGGGTAACACAAGCTTGAATCGTTGCATCCTTTTGCTCCACGATTTCGCCTCGCAATTCTTTAGCTTTCGCTTCTTCTAACTCATGAATACGATTTTGCAATTCTATATTTCGATCATAAAATACCTCTAATAAACTCTCTTTGGTGCCTCCTCTTCTTCTCTTCTTCCTCACTCTCAAATTACCCTACCTCTGCGATTATCTCGTGCAACTATCAATTCTTCACTCACCACACGGATATCTCTAATTCCTTCTTCACTTTGACATCACATTATCACAGTTGGCGATTAGAGAGGTGTCTCCACGATCTCATTCACTCCATTGTTAACGCTCTCGTGCAGCCCATTCTAAAAAACTATCATAAAACAAGGGTTAATTAAATAAATTAACAAATCACATAATACCCTATAATATGACCAACCAACAAATAAGCTTAGGTAGGACACACTAGCGAAGGATTTACTCGTCTCTCCCCTCCTAGTTTTATTCCCCGATCTCCGCCAGAGATCATATCCCTAAGCTCGATACCAACCGTGACGCCCCCAAAATTAGGTATACACAACACCCATTCTGAGTCGCCAAATACATGGTACAAGAAGCAAACTACAACTTCAATAATACAAATGTCGTGTGAAATACGACAATATATATATGTGAGTTTAAATATAATATTGTCTTCTAGACAATATCCACACGCAAATAAATCCCCATCATAATTATTGATACATTATTTTACAAAAATGGTGAGGACTACTAAACAACTCTCTCTAGAACCTTCATTCCATACCCCGACTAGTACTCGCTTACATTCTCGCCTCCTGAGAAGAAAAATGGAACAACAAGGAAAAGGGTGAGCTCAACTAGCCCAAGAAAGAATATTATAACTAAGATAATATACAACAAATTATCGTTAGTCTTCAACAGGAAAAATCGATAGAATACAATAGACAACAAGTTTCGATCAATATTCGCAATGAAAATAATAATTCATAGAAGAGTTACATAGAATGAAATCTACTATAATCTATGAATTTAACGATCCATCATCAATATTTTATCCTCAGTAACATCAATCAATATTCATCTCAAATCAAATATTCATCTTTGCACTACAGTGCCAAAGATATTCATCAATCGGTCATGTTCATCTCAACACTGCTCATCTTTGCACTAAAGGCCAAAGATATTCATCGATCGATCATGTTCATTTAAACACCGCTCATCTTTGCACTACTGAAGCCAAAGATATTCTTCAGAAATCATTCATCTTTGCACTACGAGCCAAAGATATTCAATAATATCATCATTTAAGACTGAGGATGATGAAAAATATTTTAAAGAACGAATCCAAAGAAACAAAATGACAAGGATTAAGGATTAAGGATTCATACTTGGTTTTATCCACGTCCAAAATACCTCAAAAAATAATCATAGTGGTGTAAAATTCAGAATGATCAAAACATGGATACAATCAAAGCTAGTATCCGAATAGATATTTTGGACGAAAAGAAGAAATTTCATTTTTCTATGAATAATCAAGATATCGTGAATAGTCTTCAGTATACGTGAATAGTAACTCAACACCAAAAGATAGAAATTCCACAAAAAAATTTTTTCACGCTTCATGAATAGTACTCGTGAATAAGTAACTCGTGAATAAGTAACTCATGAATAGTAACTCGTGAATAGTAACTCATGAATAGTAACTCATGAATAGTAACTCATGAATAGTAACCCCGACATGAAAAAGTTCCAAATTTGATAAAAACTTCAGATCAACATTTCAGCATAATGATATTGAAGAAATAATATCATTACGAAAAAAAAAAATAATATCCCTTACCTCAAAGAATCAATACTTCGGAAGGAAAGGTCTCAAGTGATCTTTGAATGAAACTTGTCTTGAATAAAGAACTCTCAAAGTATCTAAATACTCACAAAATACGCTCAATAATATAGAGAGAAAGAGAGAAAACTTTGTTTCTGGTGTGATTTTCAATTCTAACTTAGCCCTCTATTTATAGGAAAATGTTAGCCGCGTACCAAGCAGACTTGACTGCTACACGATGGCTTTACACTACTATTGCCACCCACCACATTTGAAATAAAATTCAGCACATTTCTTCACCAACCACAAGTGGGGCCCACTCAATTCTAGAATTTTCCACCAAAATCAATTATAACCCTAATTTAGAATCGACACCTCTTAAAATTCATAACAAATCATTCGTGCATTTTTAACGGTTCAAAATTTGTGGACATATACTCAACTTATGTATGTATAACATACCCAAAAATTACCACAATCCAACGGTTTGATTAAAAATTATAACCCCATGAATATATCTCAAAACCCCGATTTAATTTTTAATACCTCCATCTGGTAAAATCTTGATAAAACACCTCAACAATAATTTCTTCATTTATAACCACATAAATAAATCCATCATTTATATCCACATAAAATAAATATTTCTTTATCATATGAATCAATAATTAATTATTCACAAATAATATTACGTAATCACAATTATAATGACCAGTAGTTCGAGAAAGAGGGGCTTTCAGATAAGGATTTCTCCTTCTTGGCGCAATTAATTAGGTGACCAAACCTCTCCTCGATGAACTTTCTAGACATTGCCAATAATGCTATCTAATAATATTATTCAAATAATATGAATTATTGATCCGATAATGGAGATAATGCGTGTGACAATTATTGAACAACAATAATATAAAATATCAACGCAAAGAATTATTGAATCAATAAAATAAAATATTGAATAAAGAACTCATCAGAAAAATTATTGAGTAGTGCCTTCTTACGTAAGGATCAATAATTCAACAATACTTTCGTAATACCGTACTACTCTTGTGCGACCACGTGTATTCATCGTATTTTAACCAATCGGGTATTCCAACGATCTTAATTGAGAATAACTACATACCAAGTTATTTTTAACCAACTTATATTTGTCGCTTTTCCTCATCCAATCGCTTTCCGTTATGGGGCCCACACATGGTCATACCGCCGCATTTAATATTCCCAAAGCGATTTAATATTCCACGACCAAACGAATATTCCCCGACAACAATGAATATTTTATAACCACTTGCTTATTTTGCGTATTTAACCCTTAACTATCCACATTAATCAAATCAACCCTTACTATTTCAAAATAATAAATAAAGGAAATTCCTTTTTATTTAAAAATTTTTCGGGGTCTTACAAATGGTCTTTAGACAGAACTCTAAACCATTTCATGTATTGATGCAGATCAGATGTTATGTCATGCAGTGCAGTTCTTAAATCATCAATATCTACATCAGGAGAGTTGAAGTCAAATACCTCATCAATACTTACTTCATGTATGTTGGAGTTCTGTTTGTCTTTTGCACTTTTGGCCATTAGGCAAAGGTTTGCCATTTGGGGATCTTCATCATCTCCAGATTTAGGAGTTGAGTCATTGTCTGAATCACTCCACGACCCTCCAACTACAAGGACTTTATCTCTCTTCTGAGGCCTTTTGTTGCCTTTGTATTCCTTCTTTGGATGTGATTTCTTCTTTAGCTATTCTCTTAGAGGTTTGTTGCAGCTGGCAATGAAATGGCCAGGCTTCTTGCAGTTGTAGCATAGATCATTCATTTGCTCCTGGCTGCTATAGTTGCTGACCTTCTTTGGCTTGCTGGTTTTGCCTTGACGCATAAACCTTCTGAGTCTTTTTACCAGCATTGCAAAGTCCTCGTCATCATCTTCATCATAGTCAGAGTCAATCTCAGTGTTGACCTTGGATGTACTTTCAGCTGCTTTGAGAGCAACACCCTTATCCTTCTTTCTTCCTTCTGATAGGGTTTCAGCTCGTTGAGTCAGCTCTAGTTCGTATGTCAGAAGGTTGCCATATAGTTGTTGAATTGTCATCTTATGGAGATTCTTTGACTCTAATGGTAGTGGTTTTGGCATCCCACCTACTTTGTAGGGCTCTCATGAACTTTATGATTAGATCTTTGTTTGGATAGATCTTCCCATAGGCTCGTAGAGAGTTGAGCAGAACGTTGAATCTCTCGTAGGTGGCAGTGACGTTTTCTCCTTGAACATGAGCAAACATTTCATACTGCTGTGTCAGGAGAGATTGTTTGTTTTCTCTTACTTCTTCTGTTCCTTCGTGCATGATGAGTAGTGCTTCACAAACCTCCTTCGTTGTTTTGATGTTGACAACATTTTCGAACAGATCGTCTTCTAAGGATTGAAACAAAATGTTCTTGGCCTTCTTGTCGAGTTGGACAGCTCTCTTCTCGTTGTCAATCCATTCTTCTTTGACTTTGATTTGTATTCTGTTTGGATCGTCTGTAGTTGGTGCAAGCTTTGTTGGAATATAGGGCCCATTTTGAACAGTCTCAAATAGATCCTCATCTATTGAGTCCATGTATGCTTGCATCCGTACTTTCCAGTTTGCAAATTTATCTTTGTTGCACATTGGTGGCTTACTGCCTCCTCTTGTCCTTGATTCGTTTGGTAAGTGTGCCATTGGATCTACTTAAGCTTTGTATGCTATATAATAGAACCTGTTTTGATACCAATTATTAGTTCCCGGAGGCACAATAGTTATCTAGAAGGGGGGGGGGGGGAGGGGGGGTTGAATAGATATTTAAAAATCTTTGTTGTTTTAAACTTGTTAGTTGATAATGATTAAAACTCACCGGAATTAATATTTGTTTTAATCTCCCTTAAGATATAGTGAAGTTATGAGAGTGAGGCAGTTATAGCAGTTATGGCAGATATAGCAGTTATAGCAAGAATGTAAGAGACACAGTTGTTTTAAGTGATTTAGAGCACTTAAAGCTCCTAGTCCACTCTTCTACTCCTCGAGTAGGAAATCCACTAAGGATGTCTTTTACAATTTCTGAATCTCACATATTCCTTCTAAACAAACAGTCTAGGAACTTCTTAGTTCACTCTTGAACTCTTCAAGTCCAGCAGACTTGGCTCTTCACAGTTCACTTAGAACTCTTTAAGTCCTTCTGACTTGGAACTCTTTCTTCAGTTGATTGGTAGTTGTTGAGTTCTTGATTGGTGCTACTCAGTTGCTGTTCAAGCACTTGTTTGAAAGAACTGAGTAGCTGATCAAGCTTTTTCTTTTTCTCAGATCGTAGAGTTGAGCGTTGAGAGTTCTTGTACATTTTTGTTCAATGATTGCTTGCCTCTCTCATATGCTTGATTTGTATATATGCGATCTTGAAATCTATCCGTTGGATCCATCTGTTGGATCCATCCATTCGATCCATCCGTTGGATCCATCCGTTGAAGCATTAAATGCGTTTGACATTTCTGTTCTTTGATGGAGACTTTTCTGCACATCTTATGAATTGCATTCTGGCCCACTGACACAACAGACTGCTTTCTCACCTAACACCTGAAAAGGTGTTTTCCTCTTACCAGTGGTACTTTCCTTAGCTTCTTCAATACGCTTCTTTGTTGCATAATAAGGATATCTTTTATGCCCTTGGGACTGGTGAGTACTCCAACGTTTAGAACCCATTCCACATTTGATGAAGTTTTTCTCTAAACAAAACGTGGGGCTCGATGCTTCTGACACAAATCAGATGATGCTCTATGATTCAGATCATGGTGCCTTTGTCACTTGGGTGCATTAAAAGAGAGCACTACGATTTCTCTTAAGAGCTTGCACCCTACGATCTTCACTTGCTTGTCTTTCAGACTCTACGTTTCTGAGAACACACCATGATCTTTGAGTTGGCTCGGCAAACGTTGGGACCACTCTACGATTTCTAAAGAGGCCCTTCAAGGCAGGCACACTACGATTCTCGATGCTCTACGTTCCTGCCTTGGCTTCTGCAATCTTGATCAGATTGATACACTACGAATTCTTCGAAGCCTATCTATTACATCTCAAGATCAACCTAACCGCTTTGATCTCTCTATCTATACATTCAATTACAGAATGATACACATCAAGAGCTTAGATCAACCTAACAAGTTTGATCTATCACTAAGTCCTTGTACATATATCTCTTCAAGGACTTTACATATAATCATGAACATTTACATTTAAACATCAAATCAAAATATGCACTCTCCCAACATAAACTTCTAGCACAAATGACTAAAGCTAATTCGTAGCTTTGCCTTTTCCCTTGTCTTTGCTTGAGGTGTGACACCTCCAAATCTCGGTACTTCACTCCCACAGAATTTGGTGTTCGTTATCCAAAACAATTACATCTATCAACACATATTCAAGGATAAAGACATAACTTAAATAACTCAAACAATAATCTTCCCCATTAAAGGGTTACATCAACTTAAAACAATTCCAGGTAATCTAACCTTAAATTATTCCATAAGTCTGCGGAATACATCACATAATTAAATAATTCTCATAACATAAATTCAGTAAATAAAATTAAACAAGTCTTCATCATTTGGACATCTTGCCCTCGCCCTTGCTAGTAGACGGCTCTTTAACTTTCTCCACTTTAGCTGCAGTGTTAATTGCAAGAGTGAGCAAACAATTGCTCACTAATATAAAGAATGGCAATAGTAATAACATAAGGGTAAGCAATGAATACTGAATAATAGAGAACTTGTTCTACGAATCAAGAATGGAAAATAAGTTCAAGATTTATATCTGAGGGTCTTAAGACCATGAACTATGTGTCACGTTATTAAGTATTTCTACCTCAACCTTAAGTCGTTTAGACTATACAGGCCCTTCCTTACGTACTTAGGGGGATCAACCCTTCGTACTATGTATTGTTGTGACACCCCCAAATCCGGGTACTTCAATTCCCATGGGATTTGGTGTTCACTACACAAACATTATGTGTCTATCTACCCATAATAAATGAGACCATAAAATAGATAGAAATAAATCCTCTCCTTAAGGAGTTACATCATATGAATAAATACATCAATCCCAGGTCATACTAACCTTAAATCTCAAATGCGAAAATATAAACAAATATTAAGTCTTACACAATTTAAACATAAGTGTGAAACATAACATAACAAATAAACAAGTCTTCATCACTTGTTAATCTTGCCTTTGCCTTTGCTAGTAGAAGGCTCGTCGGACCTTTTGTTCTTAACTGCAATGTTATTATTACGCAAGAGTGAACACGATTGCCCACAAGTATAATAATATAACCACAATATAATAACATGCGAGTGAATCAAAGACTTCTGAAATAAGAAACTCAATTTTTGAATCAAGAATGAATAACAAGAATCAAAAGACTTCTAAGGGTCATAAGACCTTGAACTATGTCCTAGGTTGTCAAGGGTTATACTTGAAACCTTTAACAATCATAAGATTATGGACTCTTCTACTCGTACTTAGGGGGATCAGCCCTTAGTACCATACTGTGCACAATATCTTAACGCTAGAGCATAAGTAATCCCCTATAACAGGGTTGTCATCTCAGTTTGACATTAGAGTCCGCACCAAAGGAAGTTTGGTTTGGATAAACTCAACAAGGGTTCTGAAATTTAGAACGTTCATCAACTATGGACTAGTCAAATCAATAAGGGTTCACTAGTCTTACAAGATTCAATAATAAATAATATTCAATGTGAATATTAAACTCAAGAGGTATACAATGGAATATGTATTATATAATAGGAATCATGCTTTAAAAGATTGATAACCTTTAATATAACATATTGAACTTGATCAATAAATAACAAGAACTAGTTGGATATAGAATATAAGTCTAGAACTTGCTTAAATAAAGAGGTACGGTTTAGAAACTTGCATAACGATAACAAGTAGGGTTAGGAAACTTGCCTCGTGCGTAGGTTACACGTTAATTATACACGTTCCTCGATTTATTCCTACATACCATTTACATTCACAATACTAGTCAATTATAACGTAACTTGCATCACAAGTTTATTCTCTTTTGTCTAAACTCTGATTATGATTATACTAATCAAATCACAACACTTGTTTTCACATAATATTAAACTTCACAGACGACAAGCTAACTACGCGTTCAACAATTTAATTAAGCATGTAATTACTTTATTGACATGTTAAGAATCTATTTTAACATCACATTATATGTCTAACACATTTTTATGTTCATTAGATTAGGTTACAATTACATTCCCTGAAATAAAACAATTAAAATGCTCATTTTTGGATAAACTGCATAGTGGTGCTGCGGCGCCACCTTACAGGCTAACCCTGGCGCTGCAGCTTGGCTAGTGGCGCGACTTGTAACATTCCAAAATTTTAAATGTAATATTAAATATTATATTGATTTATATAAATATTTAATGGATGTAATTATCGTTGAATAAATATTTGTTTAATTGATTTAATTTTATTTGGAAAATTATTTGTTAAATAAATAATTGATGAATTAAGGAAATTATTATTATATTGGTATTTCAATTTAAATGATTAATTATTTGTATTGTGTTATGTGATTAAATGATTTATTTAATTAATTGTGATTTACATTAATTAAAATAAATATGAAAGCTTGATTAAATAGTGTGACAAATAACTATATTATAAGGAGTTATTAAAATAAATTAAAGTAGTTTAAGTTAGTTTTAACAAACAAGGCTTAATATATTAATTCTTTAATATTTAAAGGGTTTTTGCCAAACAAGCCTTATGGCTTTTGATATTTCTAATTTTTGAAATTAAATAAAATAAACAAAATAAATAAAATAATAAATATAATATATTAATAATATTTACGTTTACTATGTAACTGATATTACAATTAGTATGTGTATTAAGAAGTAGCAGTTTTGTTCTTACGCTTGGCCATATCAGCTTTTCTTTATGCGCCTGGCTAAGTCTAAGAGTTCAGAGAATTGAGAGTTGAGAGAAACTGAGAGAAAACTTAAGAATCTTCACGGCAAATTCTAGTGAGTTAACAAGGATTGCAAGAAAATTCAAGGTATTTTTACACAACATTAGTGATATATATATATATATATATATATATATATATATTTTATGAGGGTTACGACAACTTTTATATAATCTGTGAATTTCAAATTGTTGAATTGTTGCTATATTATGGGATTACTTGTGATTATATGAGTATATGATAACTGGAGATTGTGTCTTAAACGAGAAATTCATGCTAATTACATTTAATAGTAGAAAATTTTGTCAGTGTTTATGTTTTTCATGTGTGGCTGAGTAGGTATCAATTTTGAGGGTCAAATTGCATGCTAAAATGTTAATTGAGTTTTGTTTATGCTAGTTTGTTGAAATAAGAGCATAACGTAATTGGAATGGAGTGATTTGGCCAAATAATGAATTCACAATGATGATTTTTGGGATGAATATCAAAAATTGGAGTTTTATGTGAAAAACATGAAAATTGAGAAATTAAAATAGTGTTAGATGTTGTTAAATTGTGTTAAGTGATTGTATATGTTAGCAATCATGTTTATGATAGTTGTATATTTATTTTACGTGTTATTTTCACTGTTTGATGGGTGAAATTCGTGTTAGTTGGCTTAAGAAAAGTGTCGTGGCTCTGTTATGAAAAACTGGGTTCTACAAGTCGCGGGCTGCTCTTGACCCTTAAGCGTGGTAGCTGTATTCTTCTTGGTATGAGTGGCCATTTTAGAACCTTCAAGTCTGCATTTTTATTCTGCAGACTTTGGTCGTTCTTTGTGGCTTAGCTAAAGGTTATGGTAATGTGTCCAACATGTAGCAACAAGGCTAATATAGAGTCATGTTATGTGGATTATGAATTCAAAATTGTAAAAGTGATTAGTAAATCAAGAACGCGTTATGTGGTAATTTAGTATACATAATGAAAGTTAGACAAGTGTTGTGAAGTAAAACACTTAGAGTTCCGAAAAACTACAGTTCGTGAAAAATGCAGAGCAAGGCAAAATCTACCAATTCCTTTATTCACACATGAATTTAAACATACCCAGACATTATAATACACACATAATCATTACCCAACCTTTCTAGCATGATTTTAACAAGTTAAAACATACAATTACTTGAATCAATTCATGTAATTTCAGTGTTCTTGGTGATTTTGAAAGTTTTAAAGATAAAACATGAAAATTGACATTATAGTTCGTTATAACTCCAAATCTGTCCGTTCAAAGTTTATGTTCTTCGTTTTAACATGTTCTATCACAAATGTACTATTAAATTTCAAGTTAAACAACAATTTGTAGCCTACCATTTCCCATAAGGGCATATATATGACACCTTTATACTCTGTAACTTCAAAAGTCTATTTACGACATATTTGTATGCAATTGATATTATGAAAACATACGTATATGGTACTAAAAACATGTTATAATTATATATTATCATGTTTTTACACCTAGATCATCAATTCATGCATTAATCACAATATTTTTTTTTACAGAGAAGTTAGAGCTAGTTTTTCACAAAAATATAAGAACTTAATTAAGGTTTGGTTAAAGAGATTACCTAGCAGTGTAGATTAGTAGGAGATGAAATCCCTTTCAGATTCTTCTTCAACCACACAATTTCCCTCAAATTCTCTTTAACTCTCTCTGAATTTCCTAAGTTAAGTTTGATAAAATGAAATACGTAAGAGAAACCATACTGATTAATGCGCACAGTTGTGGTCAGTTAATCCATACGTGGTTTAACTGTTCCCAACTCCTCCTAGGGCCTTGTTTGACTAGCATCATAAGTACCCTTTCTAGTTATTTTAATTAATCTCTTATAATATAGTTTAAAATGTCACACCCATTTAAGTAATTAATCAAATATATTATTTAAGTTAATTTAAATAAAATATAATAATTTCTCATTAATTAACATATTCACATAATTAAAATTTTTATTTATTAATTATGTCAAATTATTAAATCTCTAATTAATTATTAAATTAATTAGAATAAAATTATGCTTATTAAATAATTCATTTAATCCAATAAGCTCAATTAAATACATACTTTGAATAATAAAATTCTCCACATTAATTTAATCCATGTAACACATATAATTAAATTAATCTACCACAAATTCATCAATTAATTATTTAATCCAATAATTAAATCTTCAAAAAATATTTATTGAATTCAATAAATATTCAAATTAATTTACAAAATCTCGTTCGTCACATCTTTCTCCCCTTAAAAGGATTTTGTCCCCAGAATCACGACTCAATCAATTCATCCCGTTACATTCTCCCCCCCTACAAAGATTATGACCCAGAATCGGTTAAACATAATTAAGTAAATAAATGAGGATAATTCTTCATCATATGCTCTTCGAGTTCCCACGTAGCTTCTTCAGCATCGTGGTTCCTTTAAATTACCTTAACAAAAGGTATTACTTTATTTCCGAGAACTCGTTCTTTCCTGTCAACAAGAATTTCTTCACAGGTTAAGTCTTTCTCAAAATGTAGTGGTTCATATTCAATCACATGCTTGTAATCGGGTTTGTAGGGTCGTAAAACTGAAACATGGAAGATGTTGTGGACATTATCGAGTGATGGAGGTAAGGCTACCTCATACACAACTTCTCCAATCCTTCGTAGTACCTCAAAGGGTCCAATGAACCTTGGGCTTAATTTACCCTTCTTTCCGAACCTGATCTTTCCTTTCCAAGGAGAGACTTTTAGAAACACATAATTACCAGATTCGAACTCAACATTTTTACAGTGTGGATCGGTGTATTTCTTTTGCTTATCTTGAGCTACTACCAGTCTTGTTCGGATCACTTTGACTATCTCTGTTGTCTGCTGTACCAGTTCTGGGCCTAGTAATTGTCTCTCACCCACTTCATCCCAGTGTAGCGGAGTTCTGCACTTTCTGCCGTATAACGCTTCATAAGGCGGTATGCTAATACTAGTGTGGTAACTATTGTTGTAGCCGAACTCTACGAGCGGTAGATGATTATCCCAATTTCCTTTAAAGTCCATTATACAAGCCCTTAACATATCTTCTAATGTTTGAATCGTTCTTTCACTCTGTCCGTCAGTCTGAGGGTGATATGATGTACTCATTTTCAACTGTGTACCCATGCATTCCTACTGTCGTTTCCAGAAGTTTGATGTAAAGCGCGGATCCCTATCAAAAACAATTGACACCGGAACTCCGTGTCTCAAAACAATCTCTTTTATATATAATTTTTCCAACTGGTCTAAGTTAAATTTGATTCTGATTGGAAGGAAGTGTGCGGATTTTGTCAGTCGGTCAACGATAACCCATACCACGTCATAACCTTTCTGAGTTGTCGGAAGGCCAACCACGAAATCCATCGTAATATGTTCCCATTTCCATTCTGGGATCTCTAACGGTTGTAGCAATTCACTCGGCCTCTGATGCTCTAATTTCACTTTCTGGCATGTCAGAAATTTGGCAACATACTCTGCAACATCTCGTTTCAAATTCGGCCACCAGAAATGTTGTCGAAGATCTTTGTACATCTTGATACTACCACGGTGAATCGAGTATCGTGAGCTATAAGCTTCACTCAAAATGTCTTCCTTAATCTCTGGCATTGGCTGTACCCAAATTTTGCTCTCAAATCTCAGTAATCCCTCACTATCTAACTTGAATCTCCTTTCAGTTCCTTCAGATATCTTCTTTTTCACCTTTTCACATTCTTCGTCTTGAAATTGAGCTTCCTTAATTTTATCCAGCAAGGTTGTACCAGATTTCATCTGTAACAACTTCTCGTTAATATCCATAGGATACTTTACTTCTAATTCCAGCTTCTCCATCGCTGAAATAAGCTCCTGTTGAGCAGTCAACATCATCAATTTCTCCCAACCCTTTCTACTTAAGGCGCTGGAAACCACATTTGCTTTACCCGGATGGTATAAAATTTTGCAATCATAATCCTTAATTCACTCCAACCACCTTCTCTGGCGCATATTCAAGTCCTTCTGTGTAAAAATTTATTTCAGACTCTTGTGGTCTGTATATATTTCACACTTTTCCCCATAGAGATAGTGCCTCCAGATCTTCAAAGCAAATACCACCGTAACTAACTCCAAGTCGTGGGTTGGATACCCCTTCTCATAATCCTTCAATTGTCGTGACGCATACGTAATGACTCTGCAGTTTTGCATAAGCACACAACCAAGTCCTTTATGCGATGCATCACTATAAACAACAAAATTTCATGTATCATCCGGAATAGATAACACAGGTGCTGTACTTAACCTCTTCTTCAGTTCTTGAAAGCTTTCCTCACACTTCTCCGTCCAAACGAATTTCACAGCTTTCGTAGTCAAATTCGTCAACGGACTTGCGATCTTGGAAACGTCCTGAATGAATCTTCTGTAATATCCTGCCAATCCAAGAAAACTTCTTACTTCCGACGGCGTTTTTGACTGATCCCACTTTGTCACGGCTTCGACTTTGGATGGATCTACCGAAATTCTGTCTTTATCAATCACATGTCCGAGAAATTGTACTCGCTCAATCCAAAATTCACATTTTTTTTCTAAAACTTGGCATATAACTTATCCCTTCTCAACGCCTCTAACGTTACCTTCAAATGCTCTACATGTTCTTCCTTGGTCTTCGCGTATACCAAAATATCATCGATAAATACCACCACAAATTTGTCTAAAAATGGCTTGAACACTCCATTCATTAAGCCCATAAATGCTGCAGGAGCATTCGTTAGACCAAATGACATCACTAAAAATTCGTAGTGACCATATCGCGTTCTGAACGTTGTCTTTGGTACATCCTCTGGCCTCACCTTCAGTCGATGATAACCACTCCTCAAGTCTATCTTGGAAAAGTATCTCGATCCCTTCAATTGATCAAACAGGTCATCGATCCTTGGTAATGGATATCTATTCTTAATCGTGACCTTATTCAGTTCTCTATAGTCGATGCAGAGCCACATCTTCCCATCCTTCTTCTTCAAAAATAACACCGACGCTCCCTACGGCAATACGCTTGGTTGAATGTACTTCTTGTCCAATAACTCTTGCAGTTGGACCATCAATTCTTTCATCTCTACCGGTGTCATTCGGTACGGTGCCTTCAATACTGGAGTCGTTCCTGGAGCCAAATCGATCACTAACTCAACCATTTTGTCTAGCGGAAGTCCTGGAAAATCGTTCGAAAATACGTCTACGAAGTCCCTCACTATTGGTATCTCCTCTATTTTCGGATTCTCTTTATGACTGTCGACTATGTAAGCTAGATATCCTACGCAACCTTGTCTTAACAACTTACTGGCCTGCATCATCGTCAGATAACTCGCTTGTCTAGGCAACTTACTACCATAAAATACAACCTTTGACGGAGTCATAAGGTTAATACATTTCTTCTGGCAATCAATTACAGCCCCGTAATTGAATAACCAATCCATTCCAAGAATGACATCAAATTCCCCAAGTCTGATAGGGATAAGATCTACGTTCATAATATTACCCTTAATATCCACCCTACAATTCTTGTGTACATATTTAACATGGATTATTTCTCTATTCACAATTTCTATGTTCATGGGGTATTCTAACTCATCCTTAGGCAAGTTCTTAGCAAAGTCATCGGATATAAATGAACAAGTAGCACCCGAATTAAATAATATATAAGCATTAACTTTATTGATCGGAATGATACGTGGCACCACATCACGAGACTGCACAACATCCTGCACTGTCATGTTGAATGTCCTGGCGGTTGGTCTGTTGGTTGCGGTTGGTCCCATGATAGTCAGAGCACTTCCACCACTGTTTCCCCTATTCCCTCCTGATACTGTCCCTCCAGATCCCTTCTTAGGACAGTCCCTTGTCAGATGGTCCTTTGAGCTGTAAGTGAAGCAGGTGCCCTTCTTTGGGTTAGGACAGTTAGGTGCTTTGTGGCCTTCTTGACCACAATTGTAGAACACCCATTTTTCCTTCATACAAACTCCCAAATGAGCTTTCCCGCAGGTCGGGTCGGGCATGCTTCGATTCTCTTCATCTAACCTCCTTGCTGATTTTCAGTTGACAAGTTATCAGACCACCATCTCTTCTGATTGTTACTTCCTCCTGTGTTACTTCCACTGGCCTTATTAATTCCCTCATTTTCACTCTTCTTCTTCCTCTGATCCTGATTATATATAGTCACCGCATCGCTCCCACCTTCAGCGAGGATGGCCTTCTCCAAAACTCCAGGAAAAAATTTCAACTGAAACATTGACACTTTACTATATAACTAGGGTTTCAGTCCCTGTTCAAACCTTTTTGCTTTTCTCTCATCCGTGTGCACTTGATATGTGGCGAACCTAGCCAACTCATTGAATCTTGCTGCATAGTCTGGCATGGACATAATTCCTTGCTTCAATTCTACAAAGTGTACCTTCATTTGGTTCTGCGAGCTTGTCGAAAAGTACATCTCGAAGAACATCTCCTTAAACCTCTCCCAAGTGATCACACCTTCTCCTCCACGGACCTTATTTGCTTGCCACCAATAACTAGCTTCTGATTTCAGCATGAACGTTGCGTAGGCAGTTTTCTGGTCCTCTTTGACTCTGGCGACGTCAAAAACTTTTTCCATCTCCATAACCTAAGTTCAAGCTCCTATCGGGTTCATGGATTCTTTAAACTCTGGCGGTCCTATCGCCTTGAAGTCCTTGAATGTTGTATTCGGTGGAGCTTGAGGTTGATTATTAATCACTCCAGCTTAATAAGTTCACCAATTGCTGAACGGGGTTAGCATTGGCGTTGTTGTTGTTATTCGTCAACTCTTCTTGATCTGGTTGACGGTTTGGTCTTCTTTTCAGTGGCATATTTCTGTTAAAATATATACTTATTAGATCTCTATTCAATTCTCTAAGTATTTAAAGTTTAACTCAAACAATTTAACATAATCACTTAACACATTTCTCAAATAATTCTGATATATTTATTTAATCAAAAGTTTTAACAAACTACGATAGCATCACTGCTATTTACATCAACTATCCCGAGATAAAGAATCTACAGGATTTAAAACATGAAAATATTTCTTTGTTTATAAACACATCGAAATTTACATTTTTAACTACCAGATAGGTTTTCAAATAATTAAACTATTCCTATCACTGCCTGCTAAGGCGTTGAATAGCTTTGCTACGCTCTTCTTCCATAATACGGGACATCATCCTGCGATCTAGCATGTACGATGGTAGTCCTTCAAACTGAATTAGGTATCTCATAACTCGATCCTGGGCCTCATCAATCACCTTTTGAAGCGTAGAGTACATCTCCTCAAGCTTAGCCTTCTTCGCCCGACAGTTCTTTTCTGCAAGATCTGCACGTCGTGATTCCCTTACCCATTCTTCCTCTACTATGGTCAGCCTTGCTGAGTTCTCTTTCAATTTATTTTTCAAATTCTCTATTTCCTCTGACTTCTATTTAGTTTGACCCTTCTCGTGAACCAAATCCCACTTTACATTTCCCAGACGTGTGTGAAGAGTCACAACCTCCCTATCCCTTTGCTCGATGGTAAGCTGTTGAATAACCGTCCGCTCCTTCAGCTCCTGAAGAGTATCTTGTAACTCTATGTTACAATCATATAGCTCATCGTACATCTCGACACTGTTAGAGTTCGGTGGGAACTCATCTTCTTCTTCTTCTTCCTCAGGATCCTCCTCTGGATCAGACTCAGGCTCATGCACCTTACCAACAATAATGATCAACGGAGATGGCTCTCTCTGTACCAACTGCTCCCGAATGACATGAATGTCTCGGAGCTCCTCCTCCCCATCTTGACTAGATCCTCCAACATCTGACATCCTGACAAATCAGTTTTAAGTTTTAGTTACTAATCGATACATGCGAACACATAAGTTTAATACATAAGCACATAAAGTCTTTTATTATCTGCCATGAATTAATGAATTCATTTCTTAGAACTCGATAAGAGTTTACTAACACTATGTTCTCGATCTCCTATAAGGCTACTACCTAAGGTTGTTTCCCCACCTAAGGTTCATAACCTACAGCTTTGATACCAACCTGTGACACCCCCAAATTTGGGTACTTCAATTCCCACAGAATTTTGTGTTCACTACACAAACATCATGTGTCTATCTACCCATAATAAATGAAACCATAAAATAGATAGAAATAAATCCTCTCCTTAAGGAGTTACATCATCTAAAAATAAATACATCAATCCCAAGTCATATTGTAACAATCCAAAATTTAAAATTGTAATTCCAAATATTTATTGAGTTATATAAATATTTTAATTGATGTGTTTATTATTAAATAAACATTTGTTTAATTTAATTTGATTTGATTTGGTTAATTATTTGTTAAATAAATAATTAATGAGTTAAAGAAATTAATTATTATGAGATAATATTCTAATTTAATTTAATAATTAAATTAGAGAGTTGATAAGGATTAAATGGATTATTATAATATTTTAAAGTTAATTTGGTAATAAAAGTGTGACAAATAACTATGATTTAAATGTGTTATTAAAATAAATTAAAGGAGTTTAATTTAATTTTTTTACCAAACAAGGATTTAAGATATTAAGTCTTTAATTTTTAAGTATTTTTGCCAAACAAAACCTCATGGCTTATGAGTTTTAATTTTAATTATAATAAATAATATAAATAAAATAAATAAAATATAAATAAAATATATTAAATTATAGTAACTGATAATTTAATAGGGACATTAGGAAGACGTCAGTTTTAGACGTTTGAAAGTGTGTGTGTTGAGTTGAGTTTATTTTATGTAAAATGTATTTGGTCTAAAGCCTGAGCATAAGAAGAAAGGGAAGTTGTCAGAAAAGATTACAGAGAATTGAGAGAGACTAGAGAGAATAGAGAGGAGAGAAAGGTGCTGTGAATTACAAGTCTTTTAACAAGGGTTAACCAAACAAGAGAAGGTATGTTACATAACCTTAATATATATGTTTTACGACATAATCCTAAGTTTCTATGTTCTTGAGTTTCACTGTAGTATAAAGTCTTTATAAAATTTTCTGTAATCCAAATCTTTATAATTGGTTATAAAGTTATGTGTATATGTAATTATAATGTTATAACTAGCACACACACACACACATACACACACACACACATATATATAAATATATGTGTGATTGTATGTTGAACATATATATATGTGATTGTATGCTGAATTACATCCAAAAGAAAGGAAATGGGTTTACAGTGAATATATGTATGAACATGGCCTGTAGGAGTACAAAAATTAATATTTGATTGTGAGCTAATTGTGAAATTGAACCTTGAATATGTTAATTTGGTAAGAAATAAAGAGAACGTAGTTCGAATGAATTAATTTGGTGTATAATTGTGGTTACAGTGTTAACTTTATCAAACAATGTCAAAAAATGGAGTTTTGGTTTAAAACATGGCATTCAAAGATTTAATTTTTCTAAAGTTGTTGTTTAGTTGTTTTAAATCAGTATATATATGATGGGTAACGTTTATGTGTAATTTATGTAAGTTATACATGATAAATTAGTGTTAGAAATTAAGATACAACCAAAAATTAGCTTTGTTATGATCTTTGTGCTTGGTTATGTAAATCCAACGCCTCAAATAATATGACTCCAAACTTTACCTTCATGCATGATTAACCGCTTTGCTTACTTAAGCATCGCATGCATGATTCAACACTGCGTCATAGTAGCAGTCCATAGTGTAAGCGTGGCATACAGTATGGGATTAGCGAAATGGCTAGAAAATTATTTTTCTTTACACGAAGTCTGTAAATGCTGATATGATGCAATATTATGACTGTTAAAAATGTAACTTTTGTTATTGTGGTATTATAGTGCGAAGAATGAGCATATTATTAATAATTAACGAGTTTTATTACTAATGTAACTTGACTATGTGGTTAAAAATCAAACCATACATGAAATAGATACTTATTTATATATAGAGTATTTGTAATGACTAATTATGTCATGATGATATGTGTAAAGGATATTGTGAATTGAATTATTACGATTAAGCTTAAACGTAAGGCAAGTTTTCTAACTCTAAACTTTCGTTGAACAAGTTTCTTAACTCTAATTATATTGTGCAAGCTCGTAAACCATACCTCTTGATATTGAACAAGTTTTTCTAATCTTAAACCTGTTATTTAGCATGCAAGTTTCTAAATTCTGATGTACTAACGTTGAACAAGTTTTATCATTCAATTTACTATTTATTATGCATGCTCAATATGTGACGCCCCCAAAACAGGTTTACATCACCCATCTTGAGTCGCCAGATACAAGGTACTGAATTCAAATACAACTTAATAATACAACTGTTGTATACAATACGACAAAACATAAACTGTGAGTTTGAATACAAATATTTTCTACTAGAGAGTATACAAACTCAAAAGGAGTCTGTCAGGAATAAGCATGTGAATGCTATTCCTATTTATATATGATTTGATTATGATATATATGAATGAATAATATGCAAGTATGCTTGCATTAAGAAAAGCTTTAAAGTCCCTTGATAGATAATAGAAATATGTGTACAAGGACTTAGAATGAATTGATCAAATATGTTAGGTTGATCCTACATAAGAAAGACAACTTTGTAAAGTCCTTAAAAAGAAAAGATGTACAAGGACTATAAAGATAGAAAGATCAAGCTTGTTAGGTTGATCTTATGATGTAATAGATAGGCTAGTCTGATCGTCGAGCACTGCACAAGAAGTCGAAGTCTGCCAGGTGAGTCAAGGTTAACTCGAGAGCTATCGAGGCAGAATAGGAGTATGCAAGATAGTAGATCTTGGAGTTCGTAGACTGCCAGGGAAAACGAAGAAGGATCGTAGTGTATTGAGTAGAGTTTCCTCGGGATCGTGGTGTCTTTGAGGAAGTCGTGTTCGAAATCGTGAGACACCACCTTTCTGAGCCAACCGGTCATCTCCGCCGAAGCGAGATAGAAACATAGACTACACTCAAAGTCATAGAGTCTACTGATGCCAAAGCCAAGTCAAGGATCGTAGATCACACTCTGAGTTCGTAGAGTCTATTGATTATATGCAGAGATCGTAGTCAAGTAAGATCAGATGAAGACAACAAGAACAAGGCAGAAATTATAGTGTCAAGATCTGATCTCAGGATCGTAGTGTCTGCACAAGCCGAAGCTGAATCGTAGAGTGTAGAACTACGATCTAAGAAGAAGTGCTCACAATGCCAAAGATGAATCGTAGAGCATATACGGTTCTCAACAAATGAGCACTCCCAGAATATCCAAAGAAACGAAGCCTCTGGTTCAAGCTGCAACCTACATCCAAGGAAACCAGAGAACACTCAACGAATGGCATGCGAGGCTAACGAAGATCTCGGCACCAACCCAATCAAAGATCAAGATTTAGGTGTAAGGCCATTCGTGATGAAGTCTTCCACAAGGAGATCGAAAGAAGACTTGAAGGCGACTAAGGAAAGTCGACTTATGCAATAGCTATCAGTGAGCGAAGACAACGATCTTGGAAGCAACCAAGATCGTAGTGTTTTCAAACGAGAGAAGGAAGGCGATGGAAGGTGAACCGAGATCTTGGTCACTTCGAAGAGCAAGGCTAAAAAGTGATTAAGTGCGGTCGGTTCATTGATGATAAGTGAGCGAGAAGATCACAAGGAGAAAGCAAAATTTGGACGCCCCACAAATCTGAAGTGTCTTGATATTGAGAAGGGGACGAGCAAGGAATTAGGCCATCGATTCCGAGAACGATCGAAGCAAAACGTAAGTATTAAAGCACCTGCACAATCTGAGGAAGAGGTGTTCTACATTGAAGATCTAATTAACACTCTTCAAGATCGTAGTTAAACCCTACCACCAACGATGAGCAACACTCAACAAGACACTACGATCAAGTCCTTGAAGGCGTGCATCGAATCGTAGAGTCCGAATAATCGAAAAGCTGAAGCATTGGCAAAGGTTCAATCTAAAGGGTAATATTCGGACAAGTGGTTATAGAGAGCATCGATGCAATAAAACAACCTTTGATCGAGAAATCAGAAAAAGGTAATAAAGTCTTCTACCTACCCAAGACATTAAAGTGATACATCTGAGAGGGTAGGTGAAATAGTAGACTACAGCGTTAGAAAAGTATGACAAGTCACATCAAGCAGTCTACCTCAAGCAACTCGAGATCTGTGAAGAGATTTGAATAGCCTTGAATGGCTACTTTCAATGGAAGGATTGGGAAGGAGTTTAAATGAGGAAGAGCTTTAAAGATCAAAGGTTGCTGGAGTTTTCGAGTTTTGGAGAGAAGGTGGATTGATCTAAACCATGTGAAACAGTGAGTTAGAAGGCTCACTCTACGATCCACCAAGAACACTCAGAAGTCAGATAAAGAAAGAAGTAGAAGTGCGAGTTCTACTAAGTAGAAGTGAGAGTTCTACTACATGAAGAGTGTTCAGAACTGCTAAGAGAAAGAAGAGCATCATGACATCTTGATGTCCATCATGGGAAGACTCTAAGTACAATAGAGAAGAGCCTACAATCATCTTAGCAAGTCCATCATGAGAAGGCATCAAGTAGTAGAAGGAGATCACAAAAGCCATCTTGGTGTCAAGCATGAGAAAGCTTCTAAGTACCTAATAGAAGAGCCTCTGATCGACTTGGAAGCCTCTCATATGCAAATATCAAGTACTAAGGAGAATGATCTTCAAGGCGGTTCAACAAGGGTCATCAAAGTGGTTGAGTAACCAAAGAAGTGAGCATCATGCAACACTCAAATTTGCACTTCAAGGATGATCAAGCCAAGATGCTAAGTCTGTAAGATGTTCGAGCATGAAGACATCTTAGCAGCTCAGCACCGACTCCAACAACAACAAACAAATAACTCAACGAAGCCAGGGCCTGAGGGGTCCTTGTCCAGAGGGACTAAATGAAGTAGGGCTAGAAGGGTCCTTGTTCGAAGGGACTAAACAAAGCAGGGCCAGAAGGGTACTTGTCCGAAGGGACTAAACAAAGTCCCAAGGCTGCTGGCCTTGAAGATTTCTTAGTGAACTGAAGTCCCAAGGCTGCTAGCCTTGAAGGAATCTTAGTGATTCAGGGTGCTGCCCTTCCTTAGTGGAAATCCTGCTAGTTGAAAGCAGAAGAATGGATTAGGAGCTTGAGTCTCTGAACTACTTAAAACTCCTTATGTCTTTTACATATGTCATTTACATTATGTACTATAAGCGCTATAAGCTCTTCATGTATGTTTTAATCGCTTACAACTAAACTCACTCTACGAACAATGTATGTATGATTATGAATATATCAATGAAGGGAATCTTTTACTTATTCCGCTGTGCTTGAAAAGATCCTTATGTTTGTCATATGTTAATTATGAACAATATAATAAACCAGAAAAGTATTTGAAATAAAAAGGATCTATTCAACCCCCCTTCTAGATCTATTGTGCCCTCTGGGAACTAACAATTGGTATCAGAGCAGGTTCTCATGCTATATTCAAAAGCTAATCGCTTTGAGTCTGATCCCAGGCACTAACATTGTTCTAAACTTAGTTTAGTAGTAAGTAACTTGTTATATGCGAGATGAGCTCACATGTTGGAAATATTGTGTATAGGTTAAATGTATATATACACTGAAGTTTGCTTTCAGATTGGTCCATGGTCTCTATTAATACATTAACAAGACCAATCCTAGCTGCGCATCGATCTTGTAGTCCTAAGACCGACGAGAACACTCGAGAGACGTCAATAACGAAGAGTCATGCACCCACCAGTCTGAAAGATGAAGAAGCCATACATGCTAAGAAATGCTTATCGAGAGAAGAAATAAAATCTTCTCAAACTTATGTCTGGCCAACCAACAGATGGGTACAAACTCTGTCAGCTAAAGGATGTCAAAGATCTTAATGCTGAGATTCTCTTGGCCTATATCTTCAAGACCACTACTGATTTATTAATGTCCAGCAAGAGCAATAAGCTGTCAGGAGAAAAAGTAAAGCTATGCTCATCAATACCTAAACTCAGTATATCTAAGGTAAATGACTGTTTAGTAACTGACAGTAAAAAGGTACGATTCCTCACTATTATAAATGTATACATCATAATTGCATCTTATTATGAACTATAACGATGATTACATCAAGTGTCATAATCTGCCTAAAAAGGTGAAGAAAGAAAGTAACCTGAGGATGGAAACTCAAATGACTATAAACTTTCTCTCCATCTAAGTTTTAGGTTGAAGATGACATCTTGAAGGAAATCTGAAATAGGTCATAAGAACATCAGGCCTAATACTTTATATGAAGTAATCGGTGCTGGTGGGTTAGTATGTATGTACAAGCCTATGTTCTAAGTGTTTGACAACTCACAGAGTATGATCAGTTCTACAAAAGGATCAAGTCGATCGGTAAAATCGATCACCTCGATGGATCAACTAGATACTCATAAATCGTAGAGTTGATTCCTACTCAACACTTAAACACCGTGAGCGAAACCAAGTAAATGATGAAACCATCATAGATAGAGAGTGTGTTATTAAATGCCATATCCTACACTCACTCACCATCATGCATCTCAAAATGTATTATCTTAAGATAGTTGCATGCATGAATATGTCTGTTGGTGATAAATATGATGATTGCCCAAAATAAGAGGAACAGGGGTCTAGAAAACTAACCTAGCAGGACCCATTTAATTATCGGTACCAAAAATATAAATATATTTAAACCTGCAGGTACTTGGTCAGTCTGACCACACTAAGGAATGATGAAGCAGAAGACTTGATCGAAAAGACTCAAATGTGGCGGGGCTAAGGACAATTCAGAGATGATTCTGATAGAGTTCCTATCTATCCAAGCCTGTCCTTGAAAACCCTCTGAGCTAACCAGAATGGAGCTCACATGGCTGCTAATCTATATATGCAAGCAAGCTATTCAGCCAAAGAAGGAAAGGGTCTTATGTGCTCAAAAGCTAGCAAAGAGTGTTACATAAGAAGAATCCTCATGGAAGCTCACATCAGAGGATCATCGAGCATCAGAAAAGAGGAGTTCATTAAGAAGCAGAACTTCTCAAACTCAAGACTGTCAAAGAAGACTACGTTCGTAGTGCTGACAAATGATCGTAGAGTGACCTATCATGAAAATACTCATCTCTACGATACACGGAGATCTAAGTAATGATGGAGATTCCAGCCAGAGAGAAATATGCAAGGCTGCCTTCAAATGAATTTAAAGAAGAGGGAATCACATCTACCTGGGAAGACAGCATCAACAATGAAGGAGCAGCGATCTGTTAAGGAACAACAGCACTGAGATATACTATAAAAAGTTGTACCAACTACAGAGTCCCAAAACTTTGTGGCTGATGAACCAAATGAAAATCCATAGTCAGTAGGAACATCTCAAAACGTACTACTGATATCCCTTCAGCCACTCAACCAATAATCGTGAAGTGCCTACAATCAAACATACGATCGTAGTGTAAGAAGCAGGAGGACACCACGATTTCAGCAATGCAGTTGTCTAAAGCTGGTAGAAGACCTCCCACTTATAAGAGGTCAAATGAGATGTCATTACAAATCACTGCTATAGTATTCCATCTGGAAAGCGCCCTAGGGACAAACCTAACCCTTAGCTCACTCTAAGAGGTTGGCCCTTCCCGAGCTACCTTAACCTAGAAGGAATGCTTGATCAAGTTCATCTCAAGGACCAAGTCAGTCAACGATCTAAGAGTCGAGGTTGAAGAGAACTAAACGATCGTAATGCTACCTCAACGATCGTAGTTCTACCTCAATGATCGTAGTATGACCTCAATGATCGTAGAATATAACTCGACGATCGTAATCCTACCAAAGGGTACCCCAGTTCACAAGGAGCTTGAAAAATGAGACATTTGCTAAACCATTCAAGATTGAGGAGATAAGTTCGAATACATCAGTGATTGAGCTATGCTGCTTGATCGTTGAGTCAACAAAGGAAATCGTAGAGTCTATAGCTGCCTCATCATGCTATTCTACGAATCAAAAGGTCAACTGTGACGCCCCCAAAATAGGTATACATCACCTATTACGAATTCAAATCAAATCGTGGTATGTAATACAAATACAACTTAATTATACAATTGTTGTGTAAAAGTACGACAAAAACATAAGTCGTGAGTTTTAATACAAATATTGTCGTCTAGACAATATACAAACTCAAATTCAATATTATTACATTTATTTTCCACTATTTCACTAAATAGTGAGGACTACTAATGCTATCATCCGTCCGTCACTCCGCTTCCCAGACTAGTCCTCGCTACGTTCTCATTTCACGAAGAGAACAATAAAAGTAAAAGGGTGAGCTCAACTAGCCTAGTAGAAAATATTATGACTAAGATAATGCAGAATATATTATCGTTAGCCTTCAACAGTGTTAAACTGATACAATATAAAAACCATCAAGTTTAACTGCAGCGGAACAAGTAATCCATTAAAAGAGTCAAGTAGAGAATAAGGAATGGAATAACAAAAGAAATCACCAGGCATGCGATAGACCGCACAGGTAGGTTATTCCAACAGAATAATAATTAACGGAATCGGTCCGGCGTAAAATGCATGCAGACGGGATATTCTAACGAATAATAAAGACGGAATCAGTCCCACAGTAAATGCATGAACGTAATATTCTAACAAAATAATAAAGATTTTAATCGGTCCCACAGAAAATGCATGAATGGATATTCCAATGAAATAATAAAGATTTTAACCAGGTCCCACAGAAACCTTATGAGCAGGATGTTCCAACGGTGATAAAGAATGGAACAACAAAAGAATTTCACCAAATATAGGGTAGCTCACAGTTATCTGAGTTATTCAATGGAATAATAAAGAATGGAATAACAGAAGTTCTCTTCATGGATAAGAAAGAAATAATACTCCCTACCTTAGAAAACTGGATACTGGAATAGTGAGGTAGCAAACTTCTCTTCTTCTTTCTATAATTTCTCTCTATAATAATCGCTCTAAAGCTTTTGTGAATTGGTGAGAAATGAAGGAAGAATGAGCTTCTATTTATAGAAAAATATAGTTTCGATAATTGCACGTTTTGGGGCTCGAAAAATTATAGTACAATACCTCCAACTTTTCCTTTAATTTTAATTTAGTCATGGAAGTATTATCAAACTTGCACCACCTCCCCTAATAGTAAATAATGTGATTCAATAGTAAATTATGTGAATCAATAGTTCTAGACATGTGAAAATACGAATTACAGTATAGTACCTCCATCTATACCTCCATTTTTAACTTAGTCATGCAAGTATTATCAATCTTGTGCCAACTCCCCTAATAGTAACAAGAATGTGAAACAATAGTATACACATGTGAACAAATAGTTATAATCATGTGAAATAATAGCAATCAATTGCTCATTTATCCGGTTAAATACCCGATTGGTCAATATAACCTCCAGACATCAATTATTATCGAAATAATTATCGATTTTCACTAACACAAATAATTCCAACACAATGAAACCATTTTTATCAAAAATATAAATTTTGAAATTTCGAAGTTCGCCATTTCCCAAAAAAGTCAACTGTTGACTTTTTGACCAAATAGTGAATTCTGAAAAATTGTGTTTATAGACTATTTTTACTAATTTCATCGTTCCGAACTCAAATATCACGTCCGCGTCTCCAAATTCAACTCCGAACACAACTTCAATTTTAATAACATTCATCATTAATATTATAACTCACAATATTTATCAACCAGATCGTTCCCAGGAAAGAGGGGGCTTTCCAATAAGGATTTCTCCCTATTGGCGCGCAATTAGGTGACCAAACCTCTTCTTGACAAAACTTCTAGACATTGTAAATATTGCAATTTAATAATATGAATAACTTTGTCGTCTCAATTATTGATTTAATAAAATAACATATTATCCAGATGATACTATGACAATAATCGAATCAATAATATGAGAGATATGATGCAAACAATTATCGTAGCAATAATTGAGTATAATGAGTGACTTCTCACGTAAGCATCAATAATCAATACCGTGTGCTACTATGCAACCACGCGTATTATTGTACTTTTACTACTGGGTAGTTCAACAGTTAACGGTAAAACTTCTGCCGTTATTTTCATAAAGTATTTTTGTCATTTTCTCAATCCGACAATAATTCCATTGTGGGGGTCCACCAATGATTGTGCCGTTGTACGAATATTCCCCGACCAATCGAATATTATTTTAGAACTTGCGTACTTTGCAAAATTTGTAAATATTACCTACAACTATAACATTATATCAAATCCACACCATAATATTCAAAAATATATTTCGAGAAAATTTAATCTTTATTAAAAAAGTTGGGGTCTTACAACCTCCCCTTCTTATGAAATTTCGTCCTCGAAATTAGGGTGCGTACCTGGTATGTCGAAGAGGTGAGGATACTTTGATTTCATTTCAGATTCTAACTCCCAGGACATTTCCTCAACATCGTGGTTTCTCCACAAAACTTTGACTTGAGGTATAACCTTGGAGCGTAGAATATATTCCTTCTTATCCAAGATTTTAACAGGAACCTCTTCATACGTTAAATCTTCCTCTATTTCGTCCGGTTCTAACTCAATAATGTGGTTCGGGTCTTTCACATATTTACGTAACATGGATATATGAAAAACGTTATGAACACGAGACATACTTGGCGGTAACACAAGTCTATAGGCCATAGTTCCTACTCGATCGAGGATTAAAAATGGGCCAATGAATCGAGGATTGAGCTTTCCTCTCTTTCCAAATCTTGTAACTCCTTTCCATGGAGCAACACGTAACAACACATGATCTCCAACATCGAATTCTACGTCCTTTTGATGAAGAATAACATAACTCTTTTGTCGATCTTGTGAGGTTTTTATACGTTGTCGGATCATTTGAATCTTTTCTGTAGTCATACGTACCAACTCTGGTCCCAACAACGTTGCTTCACCCACCTCATCCCAGCATACTGGAGAACGACATTTTCTTCCATACAACGCCTTAAATGGAGCCATGCCAATACTTGCTTGATAACTGTTGTTGTAGGAAAACTCCACCAATGGTAAGAACTTGTCCCAACTTCCTTTGAAGTCAAGGACACAGAGTCTTAATAAATCTTCAAGAGTTTGAATAGTCCTCTCCGACTGCCCGTCCGTCTGAGGATGATATGCCGAGCTAAAACGTAAATCCGTGCCCATAGCTTTTTGCAAACTAACCCAAAATCTTGAAGTGAATCTTGGGTCTCGATCAGAAACTATGGATACTGGCATACCATGCAGTCTTACAATCTCATTTATGTACATACTAGCAAGACGTTCAAGTGTATAAGTTTCTCGTATTGGTAAGAAATGAGCAGACTTGGTCAATCTATCAACAATGACCCAAATTGCATCTATGCCTTGAGAAACCTTGGGAAGACCAGTAACGAAATCCATAGTAATATGCTCCCACTTCCATTCTGGAATTTCAAGTGGTTGCAATGGACCTTTTGGTACTTGATGTTCCGCCTTGACTCGTTGACAAGTTAAACACCTTGAGATAAACTCTGCTATCTCTCTCTTCATATTGCTCCACCAAAATGTATGTCGAAGATCACGATACATTTTAGTACTCCCACGATGGATTGCAAATGGTGTGTTGTGCACCTCCATCATGATTTTATACTTTAAATCAGGGTCGTTAGGAACAAAAAGTCTGGAGTTGACTCGAAGTATTCCTTCTTCATCAATTCTTGCTTCCGGCATAGCACCTTCTTGCACTTTTTTCTTCATACGCATTAGCTCCAGGTCTGTAGCTTGAGCAGCTTTAACTTTATCGATTAAAGTCGGTTCTACTCGTATGTTTGCCATCATCATGTGGGTCCCTGGAGTCTTTATCTCTAACTCCATCCTTTGCAAGTCATACAAAATGGGCCTTTGCGTTGACAATATTGCACTCGTGCAAAGATATGATCTTCTACTTCGGTCGTCACCACCACCATTCGCTTTTCCAAGATGGTATGATCATAATCTTTCAATAGTTCAAGCCAACGCCGTTATCGCATGTTGAGTTCCTTTTGGGTGAAGAAATATTTGAGGCTTTTATGATCCGTGTAGATCTCCACCTTCTCTCCATACGTAATGCCTCCAAATCTTAAGCGCTTAAAAATGATAACGCCAACTCTAGATCATGAGTAGGGTAATTCCTCTCATATTCTTTGAGTTGTTGTGAGGCATAGGATATGACTTTCCATATTTGCATGAGAACACATCCTAACCCTTTGCCTGAAGCATCACTATAGATGACAAATCCTCTCCGAGGCAGATGGTATTGTCGTAACAGTCTTTGAAATGATTCTCCTCTTGAGTTCTTGAAAACTCTTCTCACATTCCTCACTCCAACCGAACTTTGTATCTTTTCGAGTTAGCTGGAGTTAATGGAGTAGCGATTCGAGAAAATCCTTCCACGAATCTCCGATAATAACCACTAATCCGAGAAAGCTACGTACTTGATCATCGATTTAGGTTGCTCCCGACTTTTGAATAGCTTCAATCTTTCTTTGGGTCAATGATATTCCATGACTTGATATCACGTGCCCAAGGAATGCAACTTCCTCAAGCCAGAACTCACATTTCTTCAACTTGGCATATAGCTTGTTTTCACGAAGCTTTTGGAGTATCAGCCTCAAGTGTTGCTCATGATCTTCACGGCTTTCGGAATATATGAGGATGTTATCAATAAAGACGACCACAAAATGATCCAAATATTCCTTGAATACTCGGTTCATCATATCCATGAAGGCAGCAGGAGCATTAGTCAATCCAAAAGACACGACTAAGAATTCATAATGCCCATACCGAAGTTACGAAGGCGTCTTTGGAATATCCTCGCTTTAACCTTCAAATGATGATATCCGAACGAAGATCGATCTTTGAAAAAATTGTGCTCCTTATGGCCCGATCAAAGCGAAGTCATCAATACGTGGCAATGGGTACCTATTTTTGATGGTGACATGATTCAACTCCCGATAATCAATACAAAGTCGCATACTCCCATCTTTCTTCTTCACGAATAGAACAGGAGCACCCCAAGGAGACGTACTAGGATGAATGAAACCAATGTCTAACAATTCCTGTAATTGGGTCTTTAACTCCTGAAGTTCAATAGGAGCCATTAGATATGGGGCTTTGGAAATGGGTTTTGTACCGGGTTCAAGGTCGATACGAAATTCAACTTCATGCTCTGGGGGTAGGCTAGGAAGTTCTTCAGGGAATACGTCAGGAAATTTATTAACAATAGAAATATCCTTCAAATCTGGACGTATTTTTGTTTAAATCTGTGACATGAGCTAAGAAAGCTAGACATCCGTTTTTTAATAAACGAATAGCTTTATGGCTTGAGATGACCGTGATTGATTTTAATGGTTTGGTCGCTTGAATTCGCATAATAGGTTTATTAGGAATATGAAAGCTAACAACCTTACGAAAAACAATCAATTTTAGCATGATGAGTAGTTAACCAATCAATCCCTAGAATCACGTCAAATACAAGTATTTTTAAGGAGATAAGATCGACGGTAACGTCAGATTCTGGATTTGAATCAAACAAGACTTATAAACAAAGTGGATGTAATGAAGGTTTTCCTAATGGAGTTTCAACAGATAAAAGTCAAAGTCTAATTTCTTCTGAGTCAAATTTAAACGTTGAGCGCAAGTAGGAGAAATAAAAGAATGGGTAGAACCCAGTATCAAATAAGGTATAGACTTCACCAGAGTTTATGATAAGCTTACGCGTGATAACCTCGTTCGGGTTCCTTGCTTTCGGGAGGTCACAACAAACGCTCTCCTTGCACTACTGGGCTTGACTTTTACGGGACGACCTTTGGTGCCTCCATCCTAGCTGAACTTGTCTTGGGTGAGCGACAAAATCGAGCTAAGTGACCTTCCTTCCACAATTATAACATGCTTTGGACGACATCGCGCGCTTGACCGATGTGTCCCTCCCTCGCATTTGAAGCATATGATGGGTGGTCGTTCTCCTTCCTTGACAACGGTGTTGGTCTTGGCGACGCTTTCCATCATTGTTGAATCTCCTCTTCTTGAAATGTCCAATCTTTTTGTCTTGGCTATGATTACCACCGAAGTGGTTACCATTTCTGGCATGTTGATTCCCTCCACGCTTGTTGTCACCGTTTCGATGACTGTTACCACTGGTATTTTCATCTTTCTTTGGCTTTGCTTTCCCTTGGTTAAGTTGGAGCGTTATCAAGCTCCAATAATCGAGCCCTATTTACAACATCTCGAGTACAAACACGGTTTATGAGAAATAAGATATTGACATATCTCCTTTCAAACCTCATTAAAAACATTCGCGTCATTCGCTCCTCATTATCGACCAAATGGGATGAAAACCGGGATAACTCCGCAAATTTAGCCTCGTATTGCGACACGGTCATATTGTTTTGTTTCGACTTGATAAAATCCACCTCCTTCATGTAACGAATACTTTTGGGAAAGTACTTGTCGTTGAACAACTCTTGGAACTTCTCCCAAGACATCTTGAGTGCATCAGGCTGGGTACGTTTTACAGATTCCCACCAGTAATCTGCCTCTTCACCCAACATAAAGGTGGCGAAGGGAACCTTTTGTTCCTCGGAGCATCCCAAGACATCAAATATCTTGGTTATCTGCTTTATCCATGCTTCCGCCTTAAGTGGTTTTGGTTCTCCAATAAACTCCGGTGGTCCCAACTCCTTGAACTATTTGGCGGTGACCGTCCGAGAGTTGCCAGTGTTTTCACCTGCATTTTGGACAGGAGCCACTCTCGCCTGATGTTGCATGAATTGTATGAAGCCTCGGAACATTCCATCATTCATCATTTGGTCAGTGTTGTTGTTTGCATGAGGATTGTCGCCTTTCTGATGCACATTATCCTGGTTATTCATCTGTAGAGACTCAACGGTCTCCTGTGCTCCACTGATGTTCTCAACATTCTCGGATGCCATTTTCAAATACTGCCACAAAACAAGGGTTAATTGACATGAAACATATTATCCCTACACTATGACTGACCAATTAAATACCAAATAAACTTAGGT
Source organism: Panax quinquefolius (assembly GCA_020205615.1). Classification (NCBI taxonomy): domain Eukaryota; kingdom Viridiplantae; phylum Streptophyta; class Magnoliopsida; order Apiales; family Araliaceae; genus Panax; species Panax quinquefolius. Next base: position 32,499,412 of record CM035174.1, read on the forward strand.
AGGTCATAGTAGCGAAGGAATTCCCCGTCTCTCCCCTCCTAGTTCTAGTCTCACATCTTAGCCAGGGATCATATCCCTAAGCTTTGATACCAACTGTGACGCCCCCAAAATAGGTATACATCACCTATTCTGAGTCGTCAAATACATGGTACAGAATACAAATACAACTTAATTATACAACTGTCGTGTAAAGTACGACAAAACATAAGCTGTGAGTTTTAATACAAATATTGTCGTCTAGACAATATACAAACTCAAATTCAATATTATTACATTTATTTTCCACTATTTCACTGAATAGTGAGGACTACTAATCTTGTCATTATCTCGTCCGCTCCCGTTCCCGACTAGTCCCCGCTTACGTTCTTATTTCACGAAAAGAACAATAAAAGTAAAAGGGTGAGCTCAACTAGCCCAGTAGAAAATATTATGACTAAGATAATGCAAAATATATTATCGTTAGCCTTCAACGATGTTAAACCGATACAATATAACAACCATCGGGTTTAATCTGCGGTGAACAAGCAATCCATTAAAAGAGTCAGTAGAGAATAAAATCTACTATCTTTTATGATTTAAAAGGTTTTCATCACTTTTATCGTTGTGACTCGACAATAATAAATAATCCACATCATCGAATCACCCTCGCACTCTCGGCCGAGGATATTCTTTAGTATCACGACCGAATTATCCATGTACTACGGGCCAAGAATATTTTTGTATTCAATAATGGTCATGATCATGCCAACAACTGTCCATCAATGCACTACGAGCCAATGAGAACTTTTACCACATCATTTGTAACATTACGGTCATGATTACACCGATTAATCCCTGGTCATATCATACCAAGTCCATTTATGCACTATAGGCCACAGATGACTTTCAACAAAATATAAACACGAGGATGATGACAATGATATAAGAATTCAATAAAACAAGTTCAAGAATTATTTTATCCAGGAACTAATAACGTCCAAATTGTCAACATGATACTGTTTTGTAGAGTAAAATTCAAGAATGCTCAGAAGAATATTTCCATGAAAAGATACTGGATGAAGCGCAAATATCAAGGATATTCCACTAATTCATGGAGTATAGAAGTCAAAACTTCAACCAACTGAGTATAATAAGGAATGGAATAACAAAAGAAATCACCAGGCATGCGATAGACCGCACAGGTAGGTTATTCAAACAAAATAATAATTAACGGAATCGGTCCCACAGTAAAATGCACGAGACGAGGATATTCCAACGAATAATAAAGAATCTTAATCAGTCCCACGTAAAATGCATAGACAGGATATTCCAACAGAATAATAAAGACGGAACCAGGTCCGGTGTAGAACACACAAACAGGATATTCCAACAGACTGATAAAGAATGGAACAACAGAAGAATTTCACCAAGTATAGGGTAGCACAGATATCTGTTATTCAACGAATAATAAAGAATGGAATAACAGAAGTTCTCTTCATGGATAAGAAAGAAATAATACTCCCTACCTTAGAAAAACTGGATATTGGAATAGTGAGGTAGCAGACTTCTCTTCTTCTTTCTATAATTTCTCTTTATAATAATCGCTCTAAAGCTTTTGTGAATTGGTGAGAAATGAAGGAAGAATGAGCTTCTATTTATAGAAAAATATAGTTTCGATAATTGCACGTTTTGGGGCTCAAAAAATTACAGTACAATATCTCCAACTTTTCTTTTATTTTTAATTTAGTCATGGAAGTATTATCAAACTTGCACCATCTCCCCTAATAGTAAATAATGTGATTCAATAGTAAATTATGTGAATCAATAGTTCTAGACATGTGAAAATATGAATTACAGTATAGTACCTCCATCTATACCTCCATTTTTAACTTAGTCATGCAAGTATTATCAATCTTGCACCAACTCCCCTAATAGTAACAAGAATGTGAAACAATAGTATACACATATGAATAAATAGTTATAATCATGTGAAATAATAGCAATCAATTGCTCATTTATCCGATTAAATACCCGATTGGTCAATATAACCTCCAGACATCAATTATTATCGAAATAATTGTCGATTTTCACTAACACAAATAATTCCAACACAATGAAACCATTTTTATCAAAAATATAAATTTTGAAATTTCAAAGTTTGACTTTTCCCAAAAAAGTCAACTGTTGACTTTTTGACCAAATAGTGAATTCCGAAAATTTTTGTGTTTATAGACTATTTTTACTAATTTCATCGTTCCGGACTCAAATATCACGTCCGCGTGTCCAAATTTAACTCCGAACACAACTTCAATTTTAATAACATTCATCATTAATATTATAACTCACAATATTTATCAACCAGGTCGTTCCCAGGAAAGAGAGGGCTTTCCAATAAGGATTTCTCCCAATTGGCGCGCAATTAGGTGACCAAACCTCTCCTTGACAGAACTTCTAGACATTATAAATATTGCAATTTAATAATATGAATAACTTTGTCGTCTCAATTATTGATTTAATAAAATAACATATTATGCGAGATGATCTTATGACAATAATCGAATCAATAATATGAGAGATATGATACATCTGACAATTCTTGTGTAATAATTGAGTATAACCGAGTGACTTCTCACGTAAGCATCAATAATCAATACCTTGTGCTACTATTATGCAACCACGCCGATATCTTTGTACTTTTACTACTAGGGTAGTTCAACAGCTTAACGGTAAAACTTCCGCCGTTATTTTCATAAAAAGTATTTTGTGTCGTTTTCTCGATCCGACAATAATTCCGTTATGAGGGTCCACCAATGATTGTGTCGTTGTACGAATATTCCCTGTTAAAACGAATATTCCTCGACCAATCGAATATTATATAACAACTTGCGTACTTTGCACAATTTGTAAATATTACCCACAACTATAACATTATATCAAATCCATACCATAATATTCAAAAATATATTTCGAGAAAATTTAATCTTTATTCAAAAAGTTGGGGTCTTACATCAACGGTCAAAGGCAAGTCAATTAAACGTCTACTCTTCTAAAAGGAAAATATCTAACTGAAATGTTATGGGGAGTTCTGACTCATTCTTGCAACGTGCAACCAATGAATGGTTGACACATCACTGAGTATGCAGAGTTAGAAGGAACCGCCTTAAAAACACTTTCAAATCTGCAAACAGTTACCAAAAGCTATAGAACCTTTCTCCCTCCCATTTTCAAATCCTAGAATCCTCTCAAGAGCCAAAATCAGTTAACCCTCCAGAGTCCTACCAAATCACAGTCAACCATCTCGCATAAACCTCTCTAAATCAAACACCCACAGTCTTCGAACTATTCATATGGAGAACTGGCAAGTTATCACCGGCATTCAGCTCGGAACCAAATCGTTTGAGAAATCTGAGAAGAGGTTCAGGGACATTCTTGAACTCGTGAAGAAAGCTGGGTTCTTAGAATGCCTTGAGGCAAGTACTCGTGTGTACATTGACCTAGTTAAAGAGTTCTACTCAAACGTCTCCATAAACTCTGGAACCCTGTCTACCAAGGTTAAAGGTCAGACTCTGAAGCTGAAATCTTCTAACCTCAATCAATGCCTAGGTTTTCCTAACCAAGGGTTGAAGAACCTTGAAGATGTCAATACTGAACAAGCAAAGGAGTTGATGGGGTACCAAAGAAACCCTAGTTTCAAAGACATGAAGAAAAAGGAGTTTCCTGAAGAATATGAGTTCCTAGCTGAAATTGTTGGAAAGTGCATATCAGGCAAAAAAACACATACATGATACAGTGATTGACCAATAGTTGAAGATAATGTCAGCAATAGTCCTGAAGAAACAAATTGACTTTGGAGCTATCTTGTTCAATCAAATCTCCAAGTGGGTAGAGAAGGCTGAGAAGAAGAAGACCTCTGAAAAGCCCCTAACCAAGGTGTTTCATGGAAGGATGCTGAGTATTATACTGAAGAAGAAACTAGGAAGGAAAATCAAGGATGATGAAGGAGAAACATTGAATGTGCACAAAGTGATGTCTCCACAATTATTTGAGAACTGGAAGAAGAACCCTAAGGAGAACAAAAGGCTGACAGCTGGGAACAACAGTAAAGCCTCTGCAAAGAAGAGGAAGATAGTATAGGAAGAGAGCTCTGAGTCTGATGACTCTGTAAAAGCAGAAATCACACCAGCCAGGAAGAAATCAAAAGTTGTGAAGAAAGCTGGTGATAAAAAGAAAGCCCAGGCCCCACCAAGGATAGTCTCCTCAAAGGAGAAGGATAAAGAAGAAAAAGTCCTAACTACTGAAACAACAAAGTGAAGAAGCAGTAGGTTGCTTCAAGGGATAGTTAGCAAGAAAGCTAAGGTGGAAGACAAACCAACCTTAGCTTCCCAAATCAATACATATGCCGAAGAAAGGGACGTAGAGTCAGCAGAAGAAAAAGAAACAGATGTCAAGGTCCAGTCCCACAACAAAGATCCGAAATGAAAATGAAGGCGATGGGATGGAAGAAAGTCGAATCTAACGATGAAGAAGAATGCTCAAGCCCCATGGCCAATCCTCAGAGCAGTCACTCTGATGACAAAGAAATTCAAGATGATCAAATTTCATCCCCAAATGCAACTGCCCCAACAAACCCAAAGAATGGGTCAGACAATGTTGTTCAAGAAGAAGAAAAGAATGCCCCTTCAAGTTCAGAAAGCCTTCATTATGACTCAGAAAGTGATGAGTCCAAGAAAGAAGGATCTGTCCCTGCCAGTGCTGAACTCCAACGAAGTGTGTCTGCTGAACCAGAGGAGTCAGAGTCTGAAGAAGAAGAAGAGTCTGACTCTCCCAAACGTGAACCTCCAAGAAGAAGGAAAAGCTATAGACTGCAAGCCAAGTTTGCCTCCAAAAGAAGCAGTGGTCAATCAAATGTCATCATTGAATTGAGTGATGATGAGTCTATATCCCAGGGAGAAAATGTTGAAGAAGAAACCAGCAATGAAGAAGATGAATCTGAAGAAGATCTTGCTGAAGAAGGTTCTGAGAATGAAATGCAACAAGAGGAATTCCCTGCTGAAAATGATCAAGAAAGTTCAGGCTCCGAGAGAGAAGAGATTGAAGAAGATTCTGGTTCAGCACCTCAGGAAGGAGACGAACAAGAAGATTATCCAGTTCTCTCTCCTGCAAGATTTAGCAGAAGGATCGTAGAGGAAGTGTCAAATGATCTAACAGATGCTCCACCAGAGAGATGGTTCTTCCAGTGGATGCCATGGCTTAAGGCCCACACTAAAAAAGATGGAAGCTCCTTCAGTTGGTGTTACAAGCAGTTTCCAAGTTTGGAGCTGGTAGCTCAACACTTCCCAAAAGTGAAAAGTTAAGCTACAAAGATGATTACAAACCAGCCTCACTTCAAGGTCTATCTACATGCTGGAAATCTTTATATCCCCTACGATTGTAGAGTGGATTCTGAAGGATAAAGAGCCATGACCAAGGAGCTGGTCGTAGAGGCTGTTAACTCTACTGCTGATGATGTTCAAGCTCAGAACCAGAAGCCTCCTTATTCTCAAGCACTACTATCAGACATTCACTCATCCTCAACCAGTGATTAGAACTCAACGATTGCTCAGATTCTCCAAGCCTTTGAAAAACTGTCCAAAGATGAAGATCGTAGAGTCCAATCCAATTCTCAACCTGAAGCTGTCCAACAAAAGGATCAAACCACTTTGGAGCAGGAACTACTGAAGAGTTCTGATGATCTAAGCAAGAAAATATCTCTGCTCACTGAAGAATCACAGCTGGAGATAATCCTTTCCAGCACAAACTTCAAGCTACTTTGGCCGCTGTATCTCTCAAACTCCAAGAGAGAGATAACATCTATCGAAGGCCATACAAGATCAAAAGGTCAAGTTTCTACGACAATTGGAAGGCCAATGAAGAGCGATTCAAGTCCTCTCTGACAAGATTGATGATATGAGGCAGACCTTCTCAGTGCAACTTGAGCTAGGCCAGCAAGAACTAAAGTTTGAAGTTGCCAACTCCTCCTACCTGATGGAACAACTTAATTCCAACATGGAGCAGCTCTCTCAAATGATTAATGATAAAAAAGGGAGAAAAAGAGGCATAGAAAGAAGAGGAGCAAGAGGCACTCAAGGAAGAGCAGAGGGTTAAGGGAGAAGAAGTCAAAGAAGAAGAAAGCAGCTGCAGATAAAGAGTCATCATCTGAGGGGGAGCCAAAAGATGATGATAACAAGATTGCAAAGTCTAAGGGGGAGCATGATCATAAAGATGCTGAAGAAGAACCAAGCAAAGACAAAAGGTCATCATCCCAGGGGGAGCAAGAGCAAGAAGATCAATCAGATGAGTAGCTGATCAACAAGCATCCTGGAAACATACATGGAGCCAAAGAGGTACATCTCTAACTAGTTAGGTATGTTCTGGATCTAGGATGTAGAATGTCTTAATGTATAAATTGCCATATCATTATAAATGATATTCATGATTAACTGTTTTAGAAATACAGCTGCTCATTGTATATAAGATTCATTTATAACATGCATATGCACTTATTATTTTTGTCATAATCAAATAGGGGGAGATTGTCAGGAATAAGCATGTGAATGCTATTCCTATTTATATATGATTTGATTATGATATATATATATATATATATATATATATAATGAATAATAATATGCAAGTATGCTTGCATTAAGAAAAAGTCAGAAAGTCCTTGATAGATAATAGAAATATGTGTACAAGGACTTAGAATGAATGATCAAATATGTTAGGTTGATCCTATATAAGAAAGACAACTTTATAAAGTCCTTAAAAAGAAAAGATTACAAGGACTATAAAGATAGAAAGATCAAGCTTGTTAGGTTGATCTTATGATGTAATAGATAGGCTAGTCTGATCGTCGAGCACTGCACCACAAGTCGAAGTCTGCCAGGTGAGTCAAGGTTAACTCGAGAGCTATCGAGGCAGAATGGGAGTATGCAAGATAGTAGATCTCGGAGTTCGTAGACTGCTAGGGGAAACGAAGAAGGATCGTAGTGTATCGAGTAGAGCTTCCTCGGGATCGTAGTGTGCTGAGGAAGTCATGTTCAGAATCGTAGACCGGTCATCTGCCGAAGCCAAGACAGAAACGTAGACTACACTCAGAGTCGTAGAGTCTACTGATGCCAAAGCCAAATCAAGGATCGTAGATCACACTCTGAGTTAGTATAGTCTATTGATTACATGCAGAGATCGTAGTCAAGCAAGATCAGATGAAGACAACAAGCACAAGGCAGAAATCGTAGTGTCAAGATCTGATCTCGGGATCGTAGTGTCTGCACAAGCCGAAGCTGAATCGTAGAGTGTAGAACTACGATCTAAGAAGAAGTGCTCATAATGCCAAGGATGAATCGTAGAGCATATACGGTTCTCAACAAATGAGCACTCCCAGAATATCCAAAGGAACGAAGCCTCTGGTTCAAGCTGCAAGCTACATCCAAGGGAACCAGAGAGCACTCAACGAATAAAGCATGCGAGCTAATAGAAGATCTCAAAGACCAACCCAATCAAAGATCAAGATTGAGGTGTAAGGCCATTCGTGATGAAGTCTTCCACAAGGAGATCCAAAGAAGACTTCAGAAGCTGACTAAGGAAAGTCAGCTTATGCAGTAGCTATCAAGTGAACAGAAGACAACGATCTTGGAAGCAACCAAGATTGTAGTGTTTGCCAAACATAGAAGGAACTGATAGAAGGTGAACCGAGATACTGGTCAGCTTCTAAGAGCAAGGCTAAAGTGATTAAGTGCAGGGTCAGTTCATTGATGATAAGTGAACGAAAGATCACAAGGAGAAAGCAAGCTGGACGTGCCATAAATCTGAAGTGTCTTGATATTCAGAAGGGGACCAGAGCAAGGAGTTAGGCCATCAGTATCTGAGAACAGTCGAAGCAAACAGAAGTATTGAAGCACTGCACAATATAAGGAAGATGTGTTCTACATTGAAGATCTAATCAACACTCTTCAAGATCGTAGTGTTAACCCTACCAGTCAATGAGCAACACTCAACAAGACACTACGATCAAGTCCTTGAAGACGTGCATCAGAATCGTAGAGTCCGAATAACTGAAAACTGAAGCATTGGCAAAGGTTCAATCTAAAGGGTAATATTCGGACAAGTGGTTATAGAGAGCATCGATGCAATAAAACAACCTTTGATCGAGAAATCAGAAAAAGGTAATAAAGTCTTCTACCTGCCCAAGACATTAAAGTGATACATCTGACAGGGTAGGTGAAATAGTAGACTACAGCGTTAGAAAAGTATGACAAGTCACATCAAGCAGTCTACCTCAAGCAACTCGAGATCTGTGAAGAGATTTGAATAGCCTTCAACTGGCTACTTTCCAATGGAAGGATTGGGAAGGAGTTTAAATGAGGAAGAGCTTTAAAGATCAAAGGTTGCTGGAGTTTTTGAGTTTGGAGAGAAGGTGGATTGATCTAAACCATGTGAAACAGTGAGTTAGAAGGCTCACTCTACGATCCACCAAGAACACTCAGAAGTCAGATAAAGAAAGAAGTAGAAGTGCGAGTTCTACTAAGTAGAAGTGAGAGTTCTACTACATGAAGAGTGTTCAGAACTGCCGAGAGAAAGAAGAGCATCATGACATCTTAATGTCCATCATGGGAAGACTCTAAGTACAATAGAGAAGAGCCTACAATCATCTTAGCAAGTCCATCATGAGAAGGCATCAAGTAGTAGAAGGGAGATCACAAAAGCCATCTTGGTGTCAAGCATGAGAAAGCTTCTAAGTACCTAATAGAAGAGCCTACAGTCAGCTTGGAAGCCTCTCATATGCAGTCATCAAGTACTAAGGAGAATGATCTTCAAGGCAGTTCAACAAGGGGTCATCCAAAGTGGTTGAGTAACCAAAGAAGCTGAGCATCATGCAACACTCAGCTGCACTTCAAGGATGATCAAGCCAAGATGCTAAGTACAGAAGATGTTCAGAGCATGAAGACATCTTAGCAGCTCAGCACCGACTCCAACAACAACAAACAAATAACTCAACGAAGCCAAGGCCTGAGGGGTCCTTGTCCAGAGGGACTAAATGAAGTAGGGCTAGAAGGGTCCTTGTTCGAAGGGACTAAACAAAGCAGGGCCAGAAGGGTACTTGTCCGAAGGGACTAAACGAAGTCCCAAGGCTGCTGGCCTTGAAGATTTCTTAGTGAACTGAAGTCCCAAGGCTGCTGGCCTTGAAGGAATCTTAGTGATTCAGGGTGCTGCCCTTCCTTAGTGGAAATCCTGCTAGTTGAAAGCAGAAGAATGGATTAGGAGCTTGAGTCTCTGAACTACTTAAAACTCCTTATGTCTTTTACATATGTCATTTACATTATGTACTATAACTGCTATAACTGCTATGTATGTTTTAACTGCTTACAACTAAACTCACTCTACGAACAATGTATGTATGATTATGAATATACCAATGAAGAGAATCTTTTACTTATTCCGCTGTGCTTGAAAAGATCCTTATGTTTGTCATATGCTAACTATGAACAATATAATAAACCAGAAAAGTATTTGAAATAAAAAGGATCTATTCAACCCCCCCTTCTAGATCTATTGTGCCCTCTGGGAACTAACAGAGTCCTCATTACAATTATTATCACACTATTTCACAGAATAGTGAGGACTACTAATGCACCATCTAGGACCATCACTCTGTTCCCCGACTAGTCCCAGCTACGTTCTCATTTCCTGAAGAGAACAGTGAAAGAAAGGGTGAGCTCAACTAGCTCAGTAAGAAATATTATGACTAAGATAATGCAGAATAATTTATCGTTAGCCTTCAACAATGTTAAACTGTTAAAATATAATAAATATCAAGTTTAACTGCAGCGGATAAAACAATCCATTAGAAGAGTCAAGTAGAGAATACAATCTACTATCTTCTATGATTTAAAAGGTTTTTCATCACTTTTATCATCTTTGGGACTCGACAATAAATAATCCACATCATCGAATCACCCCTGCACTACGGCCAAGGATATTCTTTAGTATCACGACCACAAATTATCCATGCACTACGGGCCAATGAGGACTTTTACCACATCATTTGTAACGTTACGGTCATGATTACACCAAATAATCCCTGGTCATAATCATACCAAGTCCATCTATGCACTACAGGCCACAAATGACTTTCAACAAAATATAAACATGAGGATGATGACAATGATATAAGAATTCAATAAAACAAGTTCAAGAATTAATTTATCCAGGAACTAATAACGTCCAAATTGTCAACATGATACTTCTTTGTAGAGTAAATTTTTAAGAATGCTCAAAAGAATATTTCCATGAAAAGATACTGGATGAAGCGCAAATATAAAAGATATTCCACTAATTTCATGGAGTATAGAAGTCAAAGTTTTAACCAACTGAGTATAATAAAGAATGGAATAACAAAAGAAATCACTATGCATGCGACAGACCGCACATGCAGGTTATTCCAACAGAATAATAAATAACGGAACCAGGTCCGGCGTAAAACGCACAAACAAGATATTCCAACAGAATAATAAAGAATGGAACCAGGTCCGGCGTAAAATGCACATACATGATATTCCAACAGAATAATAAAGAATGGAACTAGGTCCGGCGTAAAATGCACAGACAGGATATTCCAACAGAATAATAAAGAATGAAATAACAGAAGAATTTCACCAAGTATAGGGTAGCCTGTGTATACAGGTTATTCCAACAGAATAATAAATAATAGAATAAAAGAAGTTCTCTTCATGAATACAAAAGAAATAATACCCCTTACCGTAAAAGAAACTGAATATAAGAGTAGGGAAGTAGCAGAATACTTTTCTATAGTTTCTCTATAACTTTTCTGTCTAGAGTTTCAGTGAATTTGTAAAAAATAATGAAGGAATAAGCTTCTATTTATAGAAGAATGGATTGCATAGTAACTAACTTATGAACAGTCCAGATTGATTTACTTTAAACGGATGATCCAGATTGGTTTACTATTAAAACTTAAAGCAACGGTCCATACTGATTTACTATTAAAACTTTAAACCAACGATCCATATTGATTTACTATTATAACTATCCACAATTGGTCCATATTGATTTACTATTATATCTTCAACCAACGGTCTGAAAAATTAGCACATCTCCTCATGGAATAATATTGTACCCAAAAATAATTTGGACCGAAAAGAAATATATTTTACGGGTGAATAGTACTCCGTGAATAGTAACTCGTGAATAGTAACTCGTGAATAGTACTCCGACACAAAAAGTGTCCCGAATACCCGATTGAACAATATATCCTCTAGATATCAATTATTATTGAAACAAATGTCGATTCCCACTAACACAAATAATTCCAACACTATAAAATTCATCTTTAATCAACACGAACTTATTCATCATTAATATTATAATTCACAATATTTAACAACCAGGTCGTTCCCAGGAAAGAGGGGGCTTTCCGATAAGGATTTCTCCTTATTGGCCGCATTAGGTGACCAAACCTCTCTTTGTGTAACTTAGAAATTGTCAATATTACAAATAATAATATGAATAACTTTGCCATCTCAATCATTGATTTAATAATATATCATATTATGCGATGATAATCTTAACAATAATTGAATCAATAATATGAGAGATATGATGCAAAGAATTCATCGTAGCAATAATTGAGTATAAGCGAGTTACTTTTCACGTAAGCATCAATAATCAATACCGTGTGCTCTTTTAAACAACTACACATATTACTGTACTTTTAACACCGGTGTTTCAATAGTTAACGGTAAAACTTCCGCCGTTATTTTCATAAAGTATTTTGTCATTTTCTAACTACGACAATACTTGGTTGTGGGGTCCACTAATGATTGTGTCGTCGTCATTTAATATTCCTATTAAAACGAATATTCCCACCAATCGAATATTATATAACCACTTGCTTACTTTGCAAAATTTGTAAATATTACCCACAACTATAACATTATATCAAATAAACACCATAATATTCAAAAATATAATTCGAGAAAATTATTCTTTATTCATAAAAGTTGAGGTCTTACACAATACTCAATTCTAAATAAGATTTTAACCTTAGCTTAATATTGTTCAAGCAAGGTATGTTATGTTATTCAATACTTATGTTATTAGATTATTCCTAAAGCATGACCTTAATATACAATGTTGATTCATTTATGATTTATTCCATAGCATAATGTTATTATATTTTTATTCAACTAATCCTTAGTTGATGTTCGTTAAACTCTAAATTACCTTGAAACTTATCCAAACCAAACTTACTTTGGTGCGGACTCGTATTCTAAATGTTGAGTTGAACAACCCTATTATAGGGGATCATTTACGCATAACATTGAAATGTTTGTGCACAATACATTGTACGAAGGGCTGATCCCCTAAGTACGCGGAGTCCCTATAGTCTTATGACTATTAAAGTTTAAGTTGAAAGAATACTTATAACTATGGACATAGTTTGTGGTCTTTTGACCCTCAGTTATACATTTCAAATTCAGTTCCTGATTATTATTGATGAAGCACTTTATTCAGTTCTATGGAACCTATTCATTTGATAGTTGATATAATGTTTATTCATTATCATTTCAAGTGAGCATTGTTTGCTCACTCTTGCTTATATAAATATTACAACTAAAGTTGAGAAGGTTGATGTACCTACCAGCAGTAAAGGGAAAGTAAAGATGAACAAGTATTGAAGGCTTGTAAACATGTTGAGTTTTGTACTGTCAAACTTTATTTTAAATCTTGTGATGTAATTATTTAATTTTCCGCATATGATGTTTGTATTTAAAGGTTAGATAACCTGGGAGATTTTATTGAACTTATTGATGTAATCCTTTAATGGGAAGGTTTATTATTAAATTTTATTATGATTGGGTAGTTAGACATGAATGTTTTTATCAAGTGCACACCAAATCTGGTGGAAATGAAGTACCCGGATTTGGGGGGTGTCACAAGTTAGTATCAAAGCTTTAGGTTATGAACCTTAGGTGAGGGAAAAGCCTTAAGAAGTAACCTTTGAAAAGATAGTGGTGATAAACTCTTATCGAGTTTTAAAGAAGAAGTAATAAAACACTTATGTGCTTATGTGATTACAACTTATGTGCTCGTGAGTGTCGAGTAGTAATGATTAGTAATTAAAACTTAAAAAATTTTATTGTCAGGATGGATAATGTAGGAGAATCCAGTCAGGCTAGGGAGGAAGGACCCCAAATGCCTAGAAAGGAGGAGCCTTGAGATATTCAGGTGATTTGGGAACAACTACTACCACGGGAATCATCTCCGTTGGTCACAGTGGTTGAGCAGGAGGGGTTACCTGATGATGATGATGAGATAGAGACAAACGAGGAAGACCTTGAGGAGCTTCCACAGTTGAATGAGGATGAGGAGGACGAGGAGGAAGAGATTCCACTTAACTCGATCGCTGCCCGTATGTACGATGAAGTATACGACCGCAATGTGAAACTTCAGGATAGCGTCGAGGAGTTGAGAGAGATAGTAGCTGAAAAATAGACCTCAATGGCGCAGAAGGACAACGAGATCCAGGATTTGGAGGAACGACTAAGTAATGTCGAAGGGAAGCTGGTCCACACTGAAGGAGGGAACGAGCAACAGACAGAGGAGATCGAAGAACTGAAGAACAAGCTGAAGGGATAATCTACTAAGAGGGAAAGAGCCGAAGACGCGTACGAAGAAGCTTCTAAACGAGCCAGGGTAGCAGAGAGAGATGTACACGTGAAGAAGATCAAGATGGAAGAGATGGATAGTGTTTTCAACAATGTGATCAATTGAGCTCAAGATTGGGTCATGGGTTATCCGATTCAGTTCGAGACGCTGCCATCGTACATATTAGATCGCCGAACAATGTTCCGTATTATGGAAGAAGAACGTCGTAAGGCTTTGCAGTATTTTAGTAGGTCGTCATAAATGTACTTGATATGTGATTAATGATATGATAAATAATATGTAAATCCCAAATGTTATGAAACCTATGGGATATGATGATGATGTTATCCTAGAGCATTAGTAGTTCAAGAAAGTAATGTAAATAGCAGTTATGCTATTGTTCTTATGTTTTCTAAAAGATTATGAATGAATAAAAGTTATTATTTTATTCAAAGTGTTATGTGTTACGTGATAATCTTTTATGGTGTCAAAATTAAGTAGTAAATACTTAAAGGAATTGAGTAACAATCTAATGGGTGTATTTTAACAGAAAATGCCTCCAAGAAGACGTCAGCCTCGACAAAGAACCCCTAAGGGATCTACCAACAATAACAACACCGAAGCTAACCCCTGCTTCAAAGATTAGCTAAAGGCGTTACTAACGGGTGCGTTCTGAGAATCAACCTGCGAGAATCAAGTCATGAAATTTAAGGACTTCAAGACGGTTGGACCACCAGAATTTTGTGGGTCCATGAATCCGGTTGAGGTACAAACTTGGATTATGGAGATAGAGAAAGTATTTGATGTAGCTAGAGTAGGTGAGAATCAGAAGACTGCTTTTGCAACATTCATGTTGAAAGCAGAGGCTGGTTATTGGTGGCAAGCCAATAAAACTCGAGGAGGACAAGGGGTGATGACTTGGGATAGGTTTAAGGAGATATTATTCAAGACTTATTTCTCGGAGAGTTCGAAGAATCAGATGGAGGTATAGTTTCTAGAACTGAAGCATGGATTAATGACAGTATTGGAGTATGCCGCAAAATTTAACGAATTGGCGAGGTTTGCGCCATATCAAGTCAACACAGATGAGCGCAAGGCTAGGAGGTTTGAGCAAGGAAAGAAACCCTTGTTGTATAGTAGGGTCTCCCTGTTCCAGCTGAAGACATTCGCAGCGGTGCTTGAGAAGGCAATTCTTACTGAGGGTGGAGGCGATGCTGTGATAAAGTACAATCAAGAACAAAGAAAGAAGAAGAACGAGGGTGAAATTAAGAATGGTGGTGAGAGCAGTGGAAATGGTAACAATAACCTGAAGAGAAAATGGAATGGAAATGTGGGTTCTGGAAACTAGCAGGGTAACCAGCAGAAGAAAAAGTTCGAAGCATGTGCTACATGTGTCAAGTTTCACACGGGTATGTGCTTAAGAGGGAAACGTGTATATTTTAACTATGGCCAAGAAGTTCAGATTGCCCCAAATTGCAATCAACCCAAGAAGAATGTTTGCTACACGTGCGGGTCAAAGGATTATTTTGCTCGTGAGTGCCCTAAGAAGAAAGCTAAAGAGACAATGGGAAACAAGGGAGGTAGTAGTGGAGGCACATTGAACATTGCGGGACCAACGTCATTAAACAGACCCACAGCCAGAACCTTCAACATGACTGTGCAGGATGCTGTTCAATCAAAAGATGTTGTGTCAGGTATTATCCCAATCAATGATATTGATGCTTATGCATTATTTGATTCGGGTGCTACTTGCTCATTTATATATGATGAATTTGCTAAGAGGTTAGGATTACCTAGTGTAGAATTGAATTTCCCTTTAACCATAGAAATTACGAATATGGAAGTGATTCCTGTTAGGTTCGTATACAAGAATTGTAGGGTGAACATTAAGGGAAATGTCATGATGGTAGATTTAATTCCGATAAAACTTGGAGAGTTTGATGTTATTTTGGGAATGGATTGGCTGTTCAATTATGGAGCGATAATTGACTGCCAAAAGAAATGTGTAAACCTTATGACTCCATCAAAGGTAGTTTTCTATGGTAGCAAATCGCCTAGACATGCGAGATGTCTGACGATTATGCAGGCCAAAAAGTTGTTAAGTCAAGGTTGTGTGGGTTATTTAGCTTACATAGTCGATACTCAGAGGAAGGGGGTGAAACTGGAAGAAATACTAGTGGTTAGAGAATTTGTAGATGTGTTTTTGGAAGATTTGCCAGGACTTCCGCCTGACAGAGAGATTGAGTTCATGATCGACTTAGCGCCAGGAACAGCCCCGATATCGAAGGCCCTGTACAAAATGGCTCCGGTAGAAATGAAGGAATTGATGGTTCAACTGCAGGAGCTGTTAGACAAGAAATACATTCAGCTGAGTGTGTCACCGTGGGGAGCACCGATGTTATTCGTGAAAAAGAAAGATGGATCAATGCGACTTTGCATTGATTATATGGAATTAAACAAAGTCACTATTAAGAATAAATATCCTTTTCCAAGAATAGGTGACTTGTTTGATCAATTGAAGGGTGCTAGATACTTCTCGAAAATAGATTTGAGAAGTGGGTATCATCAATTAAAGGTAAGGAAGGAGGATATACCTAGAACGACATTCAGAACTCGGTATGGACATTACGAGTTTCTGGTAATGTCTTTTGGATTGACCAATGCCCCTACTGCATTCATGGATTTGATTAACAGGGTGTTTAAACCATTTTTAGACAAGTTTGTGGTGGTATTCATTGATGACATCCTGGTGTACTCCAAATCTCAAGAAGAACACATGGAACATTTACGTTTGACGTTGGAGACACTAAGAAAGGAAAAGTTGTACGCGAAATTCTCTAAGTGTGAATTCTGGCTAGAACGTGTATAATTTCTTGGGCATGTGATTGACAAAGATGAGATTTCACTGCATCCATCAAAAGTTAAAGCCATAATCAACTAGGAACAACCAAGAACACATTCGGAGGTGAGGAGTTTCTTGGGACTAGCCTGTTATTATAGACGGTTTATTCAAGACTTTTCCAAGATTGCCACTCCATTAACAAATTTGACAAGGAAAGCTGTAAAATTTGTTTGGACGGAGAAGTGTGAAGTGATTTTTCAAGACTTGAAAAAGAATTTAAGCGTGACACCTTTGTTGTCATTATCAGATAATACAAGAAACTTTGTGGTGTATAATTATGCGTCACATAAAGGATTGGGTTGTGTTCTTATGCAGAACGACAAAGTTGTTATATATGCATCAAGACAACTGAAGGACTATGAGAAAGGATATCCGACTCATGATTTAGAGTTGGCTGCGATGGTATTTGCTCTAAAGATATGGAGACACTATCTCTATGGAGAAAAATGTGAGATCTACACAGACCATAAGAGTCTAAAGTATATTTTCACTCAGAAGGACCTGAACATGCATCAAAGAAGATGGATGGAATTGATAAAAGATTACGATTATGAGATCTTTTATCATCCAGGCAAAGTGAATGTGGTTGCAGATGCTTTAAGTAGAAAAGGTCGGGAAAAGTTGATGTTGATAACCACTCAGGAGGAGCTTATTTCAGCAATGACAAAGCTAGAGTTGGAAATGAAATTTCTAAAGGAATCCGATGAACGACTATTCCAAATAGAAGCTAGTCCAACTTTGGTAGAGAAGGTAAGGAATGCTCAACTACAAGATGAAGAATGTGGAAAGATCAAAGAGAAAGTGAGTGAGAGTGGTGTAGTGAAATACAAGATCGATACCGAAGGGTTACTAAGATTCGAGGGAAGAATCTGGGTTCCAGCAGTACCAAATATTAAAGAAGAAATCTTGACCGAAGCTCATAACTCAAGATATTCGATACACCCAGGAAGTACAAAGATGTATCAAATTTACGACGACACTTTTGGTGGCCAAACATGAAAAGAGATGTCACAGAATGTGTTGCGAGATGCTTGACATGTCAAAGAGTCAAGGCTGAGCATCAAAGGCCAAGCGGATTACTTCAATCGTTGGAAATACCAGAATGGAAGTGGGAACACATCACAATGGATTTTGGGGTGGATCTTCCAAATACTCAGAGAGGATACGATGCGATTTGGGTGATAGTGGACAGATTGACAAAATTAGCACACTTTTTGCCAATAAATATTAGATTCAATCTTGATCAGTTGGCAAAGTTGTACGTTAAAGAAATCGTTTCGAGACATAGAGTTCTAGTGTCAAAATTATCAGATAGAGATCCGCGATTCATGTCAAACTTCTGGAAGAGACTACAAGAATGCATGGGAACACAATTGAGAATAAGTATGGCATATCATCCGCAAACAGATAGCCAAAGTGAACGAACAATCCAGACGTTGGAAGATATGCTTAGAGCATGCATCATGGATTTCAAAGGGAGATGGGATGAATATTTACCATTGGCAGAATTTGCCTACAACAACAGTTACCACGCAAGCATCGACATGCCGCCTTACGAAGCATTATACGGCAGAAAGTGCAGAACTCCACCGTGCTGGGATGAAGTCGGTGAACGTCAACTATTAGGACCAGAACCGGTACAACAAACTGTTGAGGTTGTTAAACTCATCAAGGCTAGATTGGTAGCTGCTCAAGACAAACAGAAGAAGTATGCTGATCAACACATACAAGATCGTGAATTTGACGTAGGAAATTACGTGTTCTTAAAATTTTCTCCTTGGAAGGGGAAAATTCATTTCGGTAAAAAGGGAAAGCTAAGCCCGAGTTTTATTGGACCCTTTGAAGTGCTACGAAGAGTAGGAGAAGTGGCTTGTGAGGTAGCTCTACCTTTAGAGTTGGAACACGTTCATAATGTTTTTCATGTACATATTTGTGGGACATCCTAAAGTAAGTTTAGGGTATATGTTCTATAATTCTACTTAGCAAAAGGTGTTTGTTACGAAACACGCTGCCTTCTAAGATAAAGGTGTTTATCATTAAAGGGGCTAGTGGGAGGATAATAGATCTTGAAGAGTTCAAGAATCACAAAATATTATAAGTCAAATAAGAGGAACCTGTAGATAGACCTATTGTACCTGGCAAATCAATCGTAAATGCGAATAGTACCAAAGATACCTAGGAGGTATGGATTCATCATAGATGATGATGATGAGGTACACATCATAGATGATGATGATCCAGTTACATATGATGAGGTAAGTGTTGTAGACACTCAGAGAAATGGATTGAAGCAAGTTTCTCAAATATTGAACATTCGTTTTGATGAGGCAATCAAAAGAGTTTGATTTTATCAAAATAAGAATGAACCTAGTGTGTACAAAAGGGTCATTAGGGAGCGTCGTGAAATTTCTAGTATTATATGTTGATATACTACGGATAAGGAATAACATGCCAATAAGACAATCAAGTAAAGATAAAGTTGTCAAACAATCCTCCATGAATGATTTGGGAAGAGTATCTTAATTGGGGATGCAAATCTATACGAGATAGATTTAAAAGGATGCTCAACTTAACCCAAAGCGTATATTCATTTGATGCTAAAGTCGTTTAGCATGACAAACTCCAAGAGATGTCTCATGTAGATGAGCTATGGAGTGTATCTCTTTAATAGTCCCCATAGACTCCAAAAGGAGAGGTCGCATGAGTGACAATCATGTATGCAATGAATATATACGAGACCCGATGTTGATCACCATATTCGGAGAAGTTCACTATGAGTCGATGAAAAACATCTTAAAGTTCTTAACCGGCACTAAAGATGTGAGCATACATGGTGGATCCGAATTAAAACTAGAGGGCTTAACAGACTCAAGTTTTTCGGGATCGACCAAGATGATGAAAATCCACTTTAAGGTAAAGGGTTACCTTGAGCAATGGGTGCAGATGAATTGAAAGGTTCCAAACAAAGAAAGAGTTCTTTGGTTTAGTGATAAAGACAAAGTATATAGCTATAAATGAAGTTTCAAGTTGATTGTTTAGATTAAAAGTTCATTACGAACTAGAATAGTTCCTAAGTCTCATCTTGGATCTAAACATGTGTTGTGGCACTTTCATTTGATTATTAGAATCATTGAAAGATGGGAAATCACTATAGAGATAGTGGACTCTCATGAACAACATTACATATCCATTAACTAAAGCTTATCCAACAAAGCAGGATAATCGCTCACTTAGAGAAGAAGAGTATGAGTTACCATGACGATTGGCTTTAGTGCAAGTGGGAGATTGAAAGTAGTATGCACACAAAGCCAATCATGTTTGATGATAAAGCATATACTTTGTAACAATCTTATTCATTTATTAATAAAAAGTATTAATTTATTAAAGGCTTTTAATTATCTACATGATCTTTGTTTTATAATATGTGATAAACCCATAGTTTTAAGCAATGCTTTTAGAATAATGATGATGATCATTCTAATGAGATCTAAATTCTTAGTAAGCTTAAAACTAAAATAGTTCCCAATCATTGGATTACTAAATTGGGGATTAGTGAATCCGGATAGATTGGTACATACGTTGCTTGCTCATTGGATGAGGATGATTGATCTCATGATCATTTGTGTGGAGACACTAAAGCAAGTATGTAGGTGCTTATTAGAGAATAAGTTCATTTGAACGTGGCTCGCTAAGGAATACCTAATGGAGTTTTATTTGCTGTCAATAGGAATTCTGTGTAGTGATAGTAGTACAAGTAATCCTTGGACTTGAGATCATCATAGTATCTTGTGTATGATGAGTTATACTTTGACTTATTCCTTAAGACCCTTAGGGTATATCAAAGGGTATGCTTGGGTATAATAAGTTGTACATGGAGATAATGTATGATCGATAAAGAATCTACCACTTCTAATAAAAGAAGAAAATGTCCTATGTGATTCGATAAATGACAACCCGGTAGTCCTTGGCAGCGGCGAATGAAATTAGAAAGGAGTTTCTAATTTGCATTATTTGGAGTTGTGCATTTAAGAGTCGAAATACATATAATTAAATAAAATAAGACTTGTGATAATTCCATGTCTTATATTTAATTGGGACATTGTATGGTGGAAGGATTGAATTATGCAGTAACTATTTACTCAAAGGTTCTTTTATGATTAATGTTGAAATCTATATTATCCGGAAAGTCGTTGATCGCTAGAGAGGCTTATCCTATTGTAGAATAAATATTATTTATTTAAATAAATTAATTATTTAATTTATTTATTTAAATAAGATTAGAATTGTTCTAATTGATTTATTCACAACCTATTTAATATGGAGAACCTAAAGGGTCACACCATAAAAGGAAGAATAATTATTTAAGAAGTTAATGGCATAATCATAATAATATATTAAGTATATTTAATTTAATCTATGGTGATAGAATAAATTAAATAGCTTAATATTTATTATTTAATATTTTAGAAATATTAAATATAAATTAATAAGAGAGTCTTATTAATATTATTACAATTATTATTATTTTAATTTCTAAAAGAGTTTAGGAATTAATTTAATATAAGTACTCTCATTTATTCCTAATTGGATTAGGAAGGAAAATTAGTTAAAGGAGTTTTAATTAATTATCCCTAATAAGATTAGGAGCTTAATTAATTAAAAGAATTTAATTAATTAAATAAAACCCAATTCCTTAATTGTTAAGGTGGATTGCCCACATCTATTAATAAGAGGAGTCTTATTATGGGTGTTGGGGGTTGTTGACTTTTACAACATACGACATAATTCCAATTGTTGGGAGAGTACACCCTTTCTATAGAGATAGAAAACTAGGGTTTAGCCAACCACCCTTCTTCTTGAATTTTCTTCTTCCTTGGTGGATCACCTCTAGAGGCCAAACATATGGGTGGCTAATGTTGATCAAAGGAAGGAACCAAACCCGGTGGATTCAAGTTGAACGCGAAAAGGATTGGAGGTGAACTTGTACCTGAGGAAGCTCGATCTTCAAGGGTATGATTTTATTCTTTATCTTTTCGTTTAATTAATAATTATGCATAAAGGGTGATCCGGGTATATGGTTTGTAAATTTTTTTAAACTCTGATTTTACACGCTTCCGCACTTTTTATGCAATTTGATTGCGCACATGAATATTACAAACCTAACAACAAGTTGGTATCAAAGCTTTAGGTTATGAACCTTAGGTGAGGGAAAAGCCTTAGGAAGTAACTTTTGAAAAGATAGTGGTGATAAACTCTTATCGAGTTTTTAGGAAGAAGTAATAAAACACTTATGTGCTTATGTGATTACAACTTATGTGCTCGTGAGTGTCGAGTAGTAATGATTAGTAATTAAAACTAAAAAATTTTGTTGTTAGGATGGCTAATGTAGGAGAATCCAGTCAGGCTAGGGAGGAAGGACCCCAGATGCCTAGAGAGGAGGAGCCTCGAGATATTCAGGTTATTTGGGAACAACTACTGCCACAAGAATCATCTCCGTTGGTCACAGTGGTTGAGCAGGAGGGGTTACCTGATGATGATGATGATATAGAGATAGACGAGGAAGACCCTGAGGAGCTACCACAGTCGAATGAGGACGAGGAGGACGAGGAGGAAGAGATTCCACTTAACTCGATCGCTGCCCGTATGTACAATGAAGTATACGACTGCAATGTGGAACTTCAGGATAGTGTCGAGGAGTTGAGAGAGATAGTAGCTGAACAGCAGACCTCAATGGCGCAGAAGGACAACAAGATCTAGGATCTGGAGGAACGTCTGAGTAATGTCGAAGGGAAGCTGGTCCACACTGAAGGAGAGAACGAGCAACTGACAGAGGAGATCGTAGAACTGAAGAACAAACTGAAGGAAGAATCTACTAAGAGGGCAAGAGCCGAAGACGCGTAAGAAGAAGCTTCTAAACGAGCCAAGGTAGCAGAGAGAGATGTACAAGTGAAGAAGATCAAGATGGAAGAGATGGATAGTGTTTTCAACACTGTGATCAATCGAGCTCAAGATCGGGTCATGGGTTATCCAATTCAGTTCGAGACGCTGCCATCGTACATATTAGATCGCCGAACAATGTTCCGTATTATAGAAGAATAGTGTCATAAGGCTATGCAGTATTTTAGTAGGTCCTCATAAATGTACTTGATATGTGATTAATAATATGATAAATAATATGTAAATCCCAAGTGTTATGTAACCTATGGGATATGATGATTATGTTATCCTGGAACTTTAGTAGTTCAGGAAAGTAATGTAAATAGCAGTGATGCTATTGTTCTTATGTTTTCTAAAAGATTATGAATGAATAAAAGTTATTTTTTATTCAAAGTGTTATGTGTTACGTGATAATCTTTTATGCTGTACAAATTAAGTAGTAAATACTTAAAGGAATTGAGTAACAATCTAATGGGTGTATTTTAATAGAAAATGCCTCCAAGAAGACGTCGGCCTTGACAAAGAACCCCTGAGGGATCTACCAACAATAATAACGCCGAAGCTAACCCCGTTTAGCAGTTAGTGACGTTACTGACGGGTGCGTTATAGAATCAACCGCAGAATCAAGCTGTGACATTTAAGGACTTCAAGGCGGTTGGACCACCAGAATTCTGTGGGTCCACGAATCCGGTTGAGGCACATACTTGGATTATAGAGATAGAGAAAGTATTTGATGTAGCTAGAGTAGGTGAGAATCAGAAGACTGCTTTTGCAACATTCATGTTGAAAACAAAGGCTGGTTATTGGTGGCAAGCCAATAAAACTCGAGGAGGACAAGGGGTGATGACTTGGGATAGGTTTATGGAGATATTCTTCGAGACTTATTTCATGGAGAGTTTAAAGAATCAGATGGAGGTACAGTTTCTAGAACTGAAGCAGGGATCAATGATGGTATCGGAGTATGCCGCAAAATTTAACGAATTGGCGAGGTTTGCACCATATCAAGTCAACACAGATGAACGCAAGGCTAGGAGGTTTGAGCAGGGACTAAAATCCTGGTTGTACAGTAGGGTCTCCCTGTTCCAGTTGAAGACATTCGCAGCGGTGCTTGAGAAGGCAATTCTCACTGAGGATGGAGGCGATGCTATGACAAAGTACAATCCAGAACAAAGAAAGAAGAAGAGTGAGGGTGAAGGTAAGAATGGTGGTGGGAGCAGTGGAAATTATAATAATAACCTGAAGAGAACTCGTACTTAGGGGGATAAACCCTTAGTACCATACTGTGCACAATATCTTAACGCTAAAGCATAAGTATTCCCTATAACGTGGGTTGTTCATCTCAGTTTGACATTAGAGTCCACACCAAAGGAAGTTTGGTTTGGATAAACTCAACAAGGGTTCTGAAATTTAGAACGTTCATCAACTATGAACTAGTCGAATCAATAAGGGTTCAGTAGTCTTACAAGATTCAATAATAAATGATATTCAATGTGAATATTAAACTCAAGAGGTATACAATGGAATATGTATTATATAATAGGAATCATGCTTTAAAAGATTGATAACCTTTAATATAACATATTGAACTTGATCAATAAATAACAAGAACTAGTAGGATATAGAATATAAGTCTAGAACTTGTTCAAATAAAGAGGTACAGTTTAGAAACTTGCATAACGATAACAAGTAGGGTTAGGAAACTTGCCTCGTGTGTAGGTTACACGTTAATTATACACGTTCCTCGATTTATTCCTACATACCATTTACATTCACAATACTATTCAATTATAACGTAACTAGCATCGTAAGTTTATTCTCTTTTGTCTAAACTCTGATTATGATTATACTAATCAAATCACAACACTTGTTTTCACATAATATTAAACTTCACGGACGACAAGCTAACTATGCGTTCAACAATTTAATTAAACATGTAATTACTTTATTGACATGTTAAGAATCTATTTTAACATCACATTATATGTCTAACACATTTTTATGTTCATTAGATTAGGTTACAATTACATTCCCTGAAATAAAACAATTAAAATGCTCATTTTTGGACAAACTGCATAGTGGTATTTATTATTTCACCCTCTGAACTAACCACAATGCTACACTTGGCTAGTAGTGGTGCATCACGTTTAGACACGAGCTTTAGGCTCGAGCCAAAACGCTGTGATGCGATAATCCAGTTCTGAAAAACTACAGTTCGTGAAAAATGCAGAGCAAGGAAAAATCTACCAATTCCTTTATTCACACGAATTTAAACATACTCAGACATTATAATACACACATAATCATTACCCAACCTTTTTAGCATGATTTTAACAAGTTAAAACATACAATTACTTAAATCAATTCATATAATTTAAGTGTTCTTGGTGATTTTGAAAGTTTTAAAGATAAAACATGAAAATTGACATAAGTTTTAATTGGGACATTGTATGGTGGAAGGATTGAATTGTACGATAACTATTTACTCAAAGGTTCTTTTATGATTAATGTTGAAATCTATATTATCTGGAAAGTCGTTGATCGCTAGGGAGGCTTATCCCTATTATAGAATAAATATTATTTATTTAAATAAATTAAATGTTTAATTTATTTATTTAAATAAGATTAGAATTGTTCTAATTGATTTATTCACAACCGGTTTAATATGGAGAACCTAAAGGGTCACACCATAAAAGGAAGAATAATTATTTAAGAAGTTAATGGCATAATCATAATAATATGTTAAGTATATTTAATTTAATCTATGGTGATAGAATAAATTAAATAGCTTAATATTTATTATTTAATATTTTAGAAATATTAAATATAAATTAATAAGAGGAGTCTTATTAATATTATTACAATTATTATTATTTTAATTTCTAAAAGAGTTTAGAAATTAATTTAATATAAGTGCTCTCATTTATTCCTAATTGGATTAGGAAGGAAAATTAGTTAAAGGAGTTTTAATTAATTATCCCTAATAAGATTAGGGATCTTAATTAATTAAAAGAATTTAATTAATTAAATAAAACCCAAATTCCTTAATTGTTAAGGTGGATTGCCCACATCTATTAATAAGAGGAGTCTTATTATGGGTGTTGGGGTTGTTGACTTTTACAACATACTGACATAATTCCAATTGTTGGGAGAGTACACCTTTTCTATAGAGATAGAAAACTAGGGTTTAGCCACCACCCTTCTTCTTGAATTTTCTTCTTCTTGGTGGATCACCTCTGAGGCCAAACATATGGGTGGCTAATGTTGATCAAAGAAAGAACCAAACCCGATGGATTCAAGTTGAGCGAAAAGGATTGGAGGTGAACTTGTACGAGGAAGCTTCGATCTTCAAGGGTATGATTTTATTCTTTATCTTTTCGTTTAATTAATAATTATGCATAAAGGGTGATCCGGGTATATGGTTTGTAAATTTTTTAAACTCGATTTTACACGCTTAGCACTTTTTATGCAATTTGATTCATATGACGTGAATATTACAAACCTAACGATGGCATCGAGCCAAACCTTCATCATGCGAATTATTAATTGTTTTAATTTGATATGTATATTGATATATGTTTAGAACAATTTAATTGGGCATAATTTTATTATATAAAATTTATTAAATAAAAAAATAAAAAATAACAACATCGGCATGATTAATATTATTAAAGTATCTCAAGGTGGCATGTAATATTGTTACCTGCGAAATCATAAGCTCTAGTCCTTTGGTAGAGAATTAACATGGGCGATTTTTTTGCATTTTTAAGTTCAGATTAGCATGCCATGGCAGCAACAAGTCATTAAAAAAATAAAAATAAGGGGATTGGCGAGATCAGGACGTGGACATGGGCTACTGAATGCACTTTCGTTTATATATATATAATATATAATGAAATCCAGACTCACATTTTTTTATTTTAAGAAAACAGAGATTTGGGTTATTATATATATATATATATATATTAGGATATATATATATATATATATATATATTCTTAATAATTTTAATTTTAAAATAAAAGTTTATTTTAATCTTAAAATAAAGGTTTATTTTAATATTAAAATAAAAGATTTATTTTAATTTTAAAATTAAATTTCATGCTAACTAATTAGAGTTGGAATTGGATTCCATAATAACTAATTGGAGTTGAAATTGGATTTTATTTTTCCTAAAATAAAGGAGTTTATTTGTGAATAGGAAGTAAATCCATCTTTCCTTAAATAAAGGAGTTTATTTAGATATGAAATAGGATTTCATATTATTCAAAATAAAAGAGTTTATTTGTGAATAGGAAAGAAAATCCATGTTTCCTTAAATAAAGGAGTTTATTTAAATATGAAGTAAGATTTCATATTATTCAAAATAAAGGAGTTTATTTGTGAATAGGAAAGAATATCCATGTTTCCTTTAATAAAAGATTTTTTTACATGGAATTGGATTCCATAATTAATTAAAATAAAAGAGTTTATTTTAATTAAAGATTTTTTTTATTACATGGAATTGGATTCCATAATTAATTAAAATAAAGGAGTTTATTTTGATTAAAATTTTGATTAAAATAAAATAGTTTATTTTATTCAAAATTGGATAAATTAAAATAAAATAGTTTTATTTTGATTTAAATTTGGATTGAAATAAAGGAGTTTATTTTAATTCAAAAATAGATTTTATACTAACTAAATTTGCCCATTAAATGATATCAATATATATATTAAATGTTTATTATTCATAGGATGAATGTTATTTATTGATGCATATGATAATGTGTATGATAATAAATGGGATTGATTATGGACTATTGACCAATGCGATTGGATTTTATTTTAGTTGGATGCATGAATGTATGGGTTTTATTAAATGGGGTCACATGTACCTCGCCTTCTCTAATTTTTCTTAATGTAAATTCTATCTCTCTCTATGTACTTCCCTCGATTTGCGATCAAGGTTTCTATTTATTTTAAATAATTTTGTAATAGGAATAGTTAGAATTAATTTTGAAGAATTAGAGATCAAGGAACAAGGAGCGCTTGAAGACCCGTTTGTAATGGAGCCCGGGTTTAAATGTAATAGTTATATTTAAATATTAATTCTTGCACCCCTAGGTTTGACCTTTTGGTTCACTTGGTGGCTCTAGTGAACCAAACTAGAATAAAGTCCATAATCAATCCGGGTAGAATATAGTATTCTATATGTGCATGCTTATACTATATATATTATATATTATGCAAACATGCTTCGCGTGTTCATTAATATAATAGCGTATTTTATATATATATATGCGCATGCGCATTAAACAAGATGAGACAAATTAATAACAAACCCTCAATTTTTATATTAAGTCCTAAGCGTTCAAAGATATTTGGAATATCGAACGTCGCCTTCTAGCATGATAAAATTAATAGAGTATTAAATATTTAATATGAGTTTGTTGTGTCACCACAAGGCAAGTATTAAGTATTTAAGATGTTAATTTATCACATTTGATGCTTATAAAGAAAATTGAACAATATTGTTTTGTTGTGTCACCACAAGGATGATATTTTTCTTTTTTGAATATATGGAGTGCTAGGTCGGACTTAACTTGGATAATTTTGATTCGGATATGCCACCACTTGATCAAAATAATCTAAGAGGCAAAATAAAAGGAGTTGCATAGTTGATGTAATTGACAAAAGTTGTCTACCTATTTATTTATATATAGTTTGTTGTGTCACCATAAGGCTATATACATTTGAAATGGGATCCTTATTCTCACTAGCAAATCTTTAATTAGATTTTGCTTAGAACTATATAAGTGAGGGTAATATAGTTTGAAGAAAATAGTGGGAGATACCAATTTAAAACAAGACCTAAATTATTTTGGTAATTAATAAAAGAATGTATGTTAAAATGTTGTTAATTACAAATTCATTTCTGAAATTTTACAATGTCTAAAATTTCTATCATCTGCGAAGCATATTAGATGCTAAATTAACCGGGATCAATCAAACTGGATTGGTTAAAGAATTTGAGAATAGTTCTCATAGTGAAAAAGCTATCTTATGTCCTTAATACGCCTATCCTACTGCAATGGTTGCGAATAATGCCTCTGAGGAAGAGATTGCTACTTTTAGAAAGTGGCAAGATGATGCACAGTTGGCTCGATGCATCATGCTCGCATCCATGAGTAACTTGAGCTTGACGTCGGCGTGAAACTATGGATGCTCCTACTATATTCTGCACATCAAGTAGTTGATGGTGAGGAAAGTAGGGCCGATAGATATCGAGATATCTAAGGTGCTCTTCCGAGATCTAGAATGGCCAATGGCACTATAATGCAGACAAAAGTTCTTAACATAATCAATTTGATTGATCAATTAGGACAACTGGTTTTGTCATGGATGGAGAGTTGAGCCAAGATTTGATCTTGCACTCACTCCGGACTCCTTTCACAATTGTTGTGAATTTTTATATGAACAAGCTAGATATCGACCTACCATTGATTTGCTTAACATATTGAAAAATGTTGAGAGTCACTTTACAACCAAGAAAGATCAAGTCTTCTTCTGGTAGGGGCCAAAGGATCTTCCGAAAGAAGAACGATTCAAAGAAGGTAAATAGAAAGGCGTAAACAAAGGATAATAAGAACAAAAAGCGATCGGGATAGCAAATGAGTTTGCTTCCTTTGCAATAAGCTTTGGACAACGGAAGGAAATCGAGAAGCATCTTGCGAGAGGCTAACCAAAGAAGCTTAGTGAAGTTTCGGTTTACAAATATTATTTTGTTCATGGTTGAAATAAATTTTTCTTTAAGTCAAGGTTCTACTTGGGTATTGGATACCAACTTTGGTTATCATAAATATAGATTTATGAAAGGACCAAATGCAGTAGAAAGTTAAACAAATATAAGTAATCCTATGTGTGGAAAATGTAACAAAGGTTGCTACATTAGCCATAGAAACTTATAGTTTAGCAAAACCTATGGGAAAATCTATTAAGTCGATAAGTTGTTATTGTATTCCGGTTTCTTGTTAAAAATATTATTTCCATTTTATTGTTGGACAATGAAATCTTTGGTATTATAATTAAGAACAATTGTTGTTCTATTTATAATAATAATGTTTTGTATAGAATCGGAATATTACTTAATGGATTTTGTATACTGACTTACGTAAAAAAATTATTTTGTATATTGAACAAATTAGTATAAGAAAATGAGATGATCATTCAAAGAGTTGAATGTATGTATTTGTTGAAATACAAGTGTGAATTATTTGAAAGGTTCAAAGAATTCAGAAATGAAACAAATTGGCAAAGTATTAAGATTCTTTGATTAGATCAAGGAATAAATACTTGTGCAATAAGTTTCTAGATCATCTCAAATGGTTTTCTCATAATGGACACATCCCGATCTGTGATAATTGATTGATGTATCTGAATGAAAAATCGTACCTTGTTGAACATGAATGCGGTCCATAATGATTTTACCGAGCATTCCGGTATCTTTCTAGGATCATGTCCTAGAAATGGTACGCATATCTATGAAAAGGTAACCTCAAAATCCATTTCAAGACTCCATAAAAGTTATGGACGGAGGATTCCTAATCTTAAGTATGTTAAGATAAGGGGTTGTCCAACTTATGTGAAAACGTTTGAAGGATAAGCTTGGGACAAAATTTGACATGTACATATTTGTGGGACATCCTAAAAGTAAGTTTAGGGTATATGTTCTATAATTCTACTTAGCAAAAGGTGTTTGTTACGAAACACGCCGCCTTTCTAAGATAAAGGTGTTTATCATTAAAGGGGCTAGTGGGAGGATAATAGATCTTGAAGAGTTCAAGAATCACAAAATACTATAAGTCGAATAAGAGGAACACAGAGATAGACCTATTGTACCACAACCCAGAATCATAAATGCGGAATAGTACCAAAGATACCTAGGAGGTATGGATTCATCATAGATGATGATGATGAGGTACACATCATAGATGATGATGATCCAGTTACATATGATGAGGTAAGTGTTGTAGACACTCAGAGAAATGGATTGAAGCAAGTTTCTCAAATATGGAACATTCGTTTTGATGAGGCAATCAAAAGAGTTTGATTTTATCAAAAATAAGAATGAACCTAGTGTGTACAAAAGGGTCAGTGGGAGCGTCGTGAAATTTCTAGTATTATATGTTGATATACTACGGATAAGGAATAACATGCCAATAGTACAATCAGTAAAGATAAAGTTGTCTAAACAATCCTCCATGAATGATTTGGGAAGAGTATCTTAATTGGGGATGCAAATCTATACAGATAGATTTAAAAGGATGCTCAACTTAACCCAAGAAACGTATATTCATTTGATGCTAAAGTCGTTTAGCATGACAAACTCCAAGAGATGTCTCATGTAGATGAGCTATGGAGTGTATCTCTCTTAATAGTCCCCATAGACTCCAAAAGGAGAGGTCGCATGAGTGACAATCATGTATGCAATGAAATATCGAGACACGATGTTGATCGGTCATATTCGGAGAAGTTCACTATGAGTCGGTGAAAAACATCTTAAAGTTCTTAACCCAAGCACTAAAGATGTGAGCATATTCATGGTGGATCTGAATTAAAACTAGAGGCTTAACGACTCAAGTTTTCGAGGACGACCAAGATGACGAAAAATCCACTTTAAGGTAAAGGGTTACCTTGAGCGATTGGTGCGATGAATTGGAAAGGTTCCAAACAACAAAAGAGTTCTTTGGTTTAGTGATAAAGACAAAGTATATAGCTATAAATGAAGGCTGCCAGTTGATTGTTTAGATTAAAAGTTCATTCTGAGAACTAGGAATAGTTCTAAGTCTCATCTTGGATCTAAACATGTGTTGTGGCACTTTCATTTGATTATTAGAATCATTGAAAGATGGGAAATCACTATAGAGATAGTGGACTCTCATGAACAACATTACATATCCATTAACTAAAGCTTATCCAACAATGGGATAATCGTCACTTAGAGAAGAAAGAGTATGAGTTACCATGACGATTGGCTTTAGTGCAAGTGGGAGATTTGAAAGTAGTATGCACACAAGCCAATCATGTTTGATGATAAAGCATATACTTTGTAACAATCTTATTCATTTATTAATAAAAAGTATTAATTTATTAAAGGCTTTTAATTATCTACATGATCTTTGTTTTATAATATGTGATAAACCCATAGTTTTAAGCAATGCTTTTAGAATAATGATGATGATCATTCTAATGAGATCTAAATTCTTAGTAAGCTTAAAACTAAAATAGTTCCCAATCATTGGATTACTAAATTGGGGATTAGTGAATCCGGATAGATTGGTACATCGTTCTTTGCTCATTGGATGAGGATGATTGATCTCATGATCATTTGTGTGGAGACACTAAAGCAAGTATGTAGGTGCTTATTAGAGAATAAGTTCACTTTGAGCGTGGCTCAGCTAAGGAATACCTAATGGAGTTTTATTTGCTGTCGTCAATAGGAATTCTGTAGTGATAGTAGTCTAAGTAATCCTTGGACTTGAGATCATCATAGTATCTTGTGTATGATGAGTTATACTTTGACTTATTCCTTAAGACCCTTAGGGTATATCAAAGGTATGCTTGGGTATAATAAGTTGTACATGGAGATAATGTATGATCGATAAAGAATCTACCACTTCTAATAAAGAAGAGAAATGTCCTATGTGATTCGATAAATGACAACCCAGTGAGTCCTTGGCGAAGCGAGAATGAAATTAGAAAGGAGTTTCTAATTTGCATTATTTGAGTTGTGCATTTAAGAGTCGAAATACATATAATTAAATAAAATAAGACTTGTGATAATTCCATGTCTTATATTTAATTGGGACATTGTATGGTGGAAGGATTGAATTGTGCGGTAACTATTTACTCAAAGGTTCTTTTATGATTAATGTTGAAATCTATATTATCTGGAAAGTCGTTGATCATTAGAGAACTTATCCCTATTGTAGAATAAATATTATTTATTTAAATAAATTAATTATTTAATTTATTTATTTAAATAAGATTAAATTGTTCTAATTGATTTATTCACAATAGGTTTAATATGGAGAACCTAAAGGGTCACACCATAAAAGGAAGAATAATTATTTAAGAAGTTAATGGCATAATCATAATAATATATTAAGTATATTTAATTTAATCTATGGTGATAGAATAAATTAAATAGCTTAATATTATTATTTAATATTTTAGAAATATTAAATATAAATTAATAAGAGGAGTCTTATTAATATTATTACAATTATTATTATTT
Source organism: Panax quinquefolius (assembly GCA_020205615.1). Classification (NCBI taxonomy): domain Eukaryota; kingdom Viridiplantae; phylum Streptophyta; class Magnoliopsida; order Apiales; family Araliaceae; genus Panax; species Panax quinquefolius. The sequence continues at coordinate 32,532,213 of CM035174.1, forward strand.
TAATTTCTAAAAGAGTTTAGGAATTAATTTAATATAAGTACTCTCATTTATTCCTAATTGGATTAGGAAGGAAAATTAGTTAAAGGAGTTTTAATTAATTATCCCTAATAAGATTAGGAGCTTAATTAATTAAAAGAATTTAATTAATTAAATAAAACCCAATTCCTTAATTGTTAAGGTGGGTTGCTCACATCTATAAATAAGAGGAGTCTTATTATGGGTGTTGGGAGTTGTTGACTTTTACAACAACGACATAATTCCAATTGTTGGGAGAGTACACCCTTTCTATAGAGATAGAAAAACTAGGGTTGAGCCAACCACCCTTCTTCTTGAATTTTCTTCTTCCTTGGTGGATCACCTCTAGAGGCCAAACATATGGGTGGCTAACGTTGATCAAAGGAAGGAACCAAACCCGGTGGATTCAAGTTGAGCGAAAAAGGATTGGAGGTGAACTTGTACGAGGGAAGCTCGATCTTCAAGGGTATGATTTTATTCTTTATCTTTTCGTTTAATTAATAATTATGCATAAAGGGTGATCCGGGTATATGGTTTGTAAATTTTTTTAAACTCTGATTTTACACGCTTACGCACTTTTTATGCAATTTGATTGCGCACATGAATATTACAAACCTAACAACAAGTTGGTATCAAAGCTTTAGGTTATGAACCTTAGGTGAGGGAAAAGCCTTAGGAAGTAACTTTTGAAAAGATAGTGGTGATAAACTCTTATCGAGTTTTTAGGAAGAAGTAATAAAACACTTATGTGCTTATGTGATTACAACTTATGTGCTCGTGAGTGTCGAGTAGTAATGATTAGTAATTAAAACTAAAAAATTTTGTTGTTAGGATGGCTAATGTAGGAGAATCCAGTCAGGCTAGGGAGGAAGGACCCCAGATGCCTAGAGAGGAGGAGCCTCGAGATATTCAGGTTATTTGGGAACAACTACTGCCACAAGAATCATCTCCGTTGGTCACAGTGGTTGAGCAGGAGGGGTTACCTGATGATGATGATGATATAGAGATAGACGAGGAAGACCCTGAGGAGCTACCACAGTCGAATGAGGACGAGGAGGACGAGGAGGAAGAGATTCCACTTAACTCGATCGCTGCCCGTATGTACAATGAAGTATACGACTGCAATGTGGAACTTCAGGATAGTGTCGAGGAGTTGAGAGATAATAGTGAACAATGAGACCTCGATGGCGCAGAGAGGACAACAAGATCTAGGATCTGGAGGAACGTCTGAGTAATGTCGAAGGGAAGCTGGTCCACACTGAAGGAGAGAACGAGCAACTGACAGAGGAGATCGTAGAACTGAAGAACAAACTGAAGGAAGAATCTACTAAGAGGGCAAGAGCCGAAGACGCGTAAGAAGAAGCTTCTAAACGAGCCAAGGTAGCAGAGAGAGATGTACAAGTGAAGAAGATCAAGATGGAAGAGATGGATAGTGTTTTCAACATCTTTGTGATCAATCGAGCTCAAGATCGGGTCATGGGTTATCCAATTCGGTTCGAGACGCCGCCATCGTACATATTAGATCGTAGAAACAATGTTCCGTATTATAGAAGAATAGTGTCATAAGGCTATCACGATATTTTAGTAGGTCCTCATAAATGTACTTGATATGTGATTAATAATATGATAAATAATATGTAAATCCCAAGTGTTATGTAACCTATGGGATATGATGATTATGTTATCCTGGAACTTTAGTAGTTCGAGAAAGTAATGTAAATAGCAATTGATGCTATTGTTCTTATGTTTTCTAAAGATTATGAATGAATAAAAGTTATTTTTTATTCAAAGTGTTATGTGTTACGTGATAATCTTTTATGCTGTACAAATTAAGTAGTAAATACTTAAAGGAATTGAGTAACAATCTAATGGGTGTATTTTAATAGAAAATGCCTCCAAGAAGACGCGTCGAAGCCTTGACAAAGAACCCCAGAGGATCTACCAACAATAATAACGCAAAAGCTAACCCGGCTTAACGATTAATGACGTTCTTGTGGAATTGCGTTCTGAAATCAACCGCAGAATCAAGTTGTGACATTTAAGGACTTCAAGGTTGGACCACGAGAATTACAATGGGTCCACGAATCCGATTGAGGCACATACTTGGATTATAGAGATAGAAAGTATTTGATGTAGCTAGAGTAGGTGAGAATCGGAGACTGCTTTTGCAACATTCATGTTGAAAGCAAAATTTGGTTATTAATGGGCAAGCCAATAAAACTCGAGGAGGACAAGGGGTGATGACTTGGGATAGGTTTATGGAGATATTCTTGAGACTTATTTCTGGAGAGTTTGAAGAATCGGATGGAGGTACAGTTTAGAATCAAGGCGGGATCAATGACGGTATCGGAGTATGCTGTAAAATTTAACGAATTGGCGAGGTTTGCACCATATCAAGTCAACACAGATGAACGCAAGGCTAGGAGGTTTGAAAGCGAGGACTAAAACCACGGTTTATGCGATAGGGTCTCCCTGTTCGATTGAAGACATTCGCAATGGTGCTTGAAGGCAATTCTCACTTGAGAGATGGAGGCGATGCTGTAATGAAAAGTACAATCTAGAACAAAGAAAGAAGAAGAGTGAGGGTGAAGGTAAGAATGGTGGTGGGAGCAGTGGAAATTATAATAATAACCTGAAGAGAACTCGTACTTAGGGGGATAAACCCTTAGTACCATACTGTGCACAATATCTTAACGCTAAAGCATAAGTATTCCCCTATAACAGGGTTGTTCATCTCAGTTTGACATTAGAGTCCACACCAAAGGAAGTTTGGTTTGGATAAACTCAACAAGGGTTCTGAAATTTAGAACGTTCATCAACTATGAACTAGTCGAATCAATAAGGGTTCAGTAGTCTTACAAGATTCAATAATAAATGATATTCAATGTGAATATTAAACTCAAGAGGTATACAATGGAATATGTATTATATAATAGGAATCATGCTTTAAAAGATTGATAACCTTTAATATAACATATTGAACTTGATCAATAAATAACAAGAACTAGTAGGATATAGAATATAAGTCTAGAACTTGTTCAAATAAAGAGGTACAGTTTAGAAACTTGCATAACGATAACAAGTAGGGTTAGGAAACTTGCCTCGTGCATAGGTTACACGTTAATTATACACGTTCCTCGATTTATTCCTACATACCATTTACATTCACAATACTATTCAATTATAACGTAACTAGCATCATAAGTTTATTCTCTTTTGTCTAAACTCTGATTATGATTATACTAATCAAATCACAACACTTGTTTTCACATAATATTAAACTTCACGGACGACGAAAGCTAACTATGCTGTTCAACAATTTAATTAAACATGTAATTACTTTATTGACATGTTAAGAATCTATTTTAACATCACATTATATGTCTAACACATTTTTATGTTCATTAGATTAGGTTACAATTACATTCCCTGAAATAAAACAATTAAAATGCTCATTTTGACAAAGCGCATAGTGGTATTTACATATTTCACCCTCTGAAAGCTAACCACGGTGCTACTGACTTGGCTAGTGGTGCGATCAAGGCCATGACACGGGCTTTAGGCACGGAGCTAAACATCTGCTGATCATGCGACAATCCGATTCTGAAAAACTACGATTAAATGAAAAATGCGAAGCGAGGAAAAATCTACCAATTCCTTTATTCACACGAATTTAAACATACTCAGACATTATAATACACACATAATCATTACCCAACCTTTTTAGCATGATTTTAACAAGTTAAAACATACAATTACTTAAATCAATTCATATAATTTAAGTGTTCTTGGTGATTTTGAAAGTTTTAAAGATAAAACATGAAAATTGACATTACAGTTCGTTATAACTCCGAATCTGTCAGTTCAAAATTTTTTTTCTTCATTTTAACATGTGCTATCACAATCTACTGTTAAATTTCAAGTTAAACAACAATTTGTAGCCTACCATTTCCCATAAGGGCAGATATATGACACCTTTATATGTAACTTCAAAAGTTTATTTACGACATATTTGTATGCAATTGATATTATGAAAACATACGTATATGGTACTAAAAACATGTTATGATTATATATTATCATGTTTTTACACCTAGATCATCAATTCATGGATTGATCACACAAATTTGTTTTACAAAGAAGCTAGATATAGTTTTTCACAAAAATATAAGAACTTAATTAAGGTTTGGTTAAAGAGATTACCTAGCAGTGTAGATTAGTAGGAGATGAAATCCCTTTCAGATTCTTCTTCAACCACACAATTTCCCTCAAATTCTCTCTAACTCTCTCTGAATTTCCTAAGTTAAGTCTGATAAAATGAAATACGTAAGAGAAACCATACTGATTAATGCGCACAGTTGTGGTTAGTTAATCCATACGTGGTTTAACTGTTTCCAACTCCTCCTAGGGCCTTATTTGGCTAGCATCATAAGTACCCTTTCTAGTTATTTTAATTAATTTCTTATAATATAGTTTAATAATGTCACACCCATTTAAGTAATTAATCAAATATCTTATTTAATTTAATTTAAATAAAATATAATAATTTCTCATTAATTCACATAATTAAAATTTTCATTTATTAATTATGTCAAATTATTAAATCTCTAATTAATTATTAAATTATTTAGAATAACATTATGCTTATTAAATAATTCATTTAATCCAATAAGCTCAATTAAATACATACTTTGAATAATAAAATTCTCCACATTAATTTAATCCATGTAACACATATAATTAAATTAATCTACCACAAGTTCATCAATTAATTATTTAATCCAATAATTAAATCATTGAAAAATATTTATTTAATTCAATAAATATTCAAATTAATTTACAAAATCTCATTTGTCACAATTGTGCACAATCATTTAAATGGTAACGCGTACATAATCACATATATTATGGTTGGTCATCTCAGTTTGACTTTAGGATTTCCGCACTAAAGAAAGTTTAGTTTGGAATAGCTTAACAGTGATTCTAGAATTTTAGAACATTCATCAATTATAGATTAGTCCAATCAATAAAGGTTTATTTGTTATTTGAAGATTCGACACAATAATATAAGATTGAACAATAATACTTAAGTCAAAGATTGAATATCAACAATATATAATTGAATAGACATTGTATATATAAAGTATTACATCCAAAAGAGTTAGAAAATCTCATTTGGAACAATGAACTTGTGCTATTTATGCTTTGGATAACAAGAAACAAAAGTTAGGAACTTGCTCAATAAAAGTTTAAATATAAGAAACTTGCATAACGATATCAAGTTAGGAATGTGAAACTTGCTCAATGTAAAAGAATTAGAATACAAGAGCTTACATAATCAAAACAAGATAAAACCAAGAAACTTGCTTAACATAAATATAAGGTTTATGAACTTGCATAATGAAAAATTAGGGTTAGAGAACTTGCATAATGAAAAATTAGGGTTAGAGAACTTGCCTCGTGCGTAAGCTACACAAGTATAATAAGCGTTCGCCAAATACCCTACATATACCATTGAAATCGCAATACCGATTAGTTAAATTAACATTTAACCCTATAGGTTTAACTCTTATTCAAATCCATCTCATTCACCTATCTCACATTCCAATCTCTGACACCATTTACAGGTCTGAAATCACCAACTTAATAAGGCATCGTCACGCCTTAAATACATCTCAAGTCTTAATCAATTAACAAGTTAAAGTTTTCTAAGTCTTTATCTTTTCAATCTAGAAATCACCAAACACATGATCACAATCTGCTATGGTGTTAGAGTTTGTGCCCTAGATACCAATTATTTGATATAATTGCTTAACATTTTGATATTATTTGATTGAATAAATGAATGATTTTATTATGGTTTTATTTACTGCGTTATATAAATGTTAACATAATAAAATTCCTTAGAATAATGATACAAATTATATAGTTTCAGGTATGTGACTTGAACATGAGATTATATAATTACAATTAGTATCATTGCTCTTAAATGTCCCTAGTCGAGTATCATTGTTGATGGAACAACAATGATACATTGAGACTAATATGTGAATTGACTGATGACCAAATCTCATTGGTCACAAATATATGAGATATTAAGTCAATGCATATGTACGTGTTAGAGAACGATGTACTGGACAGACCCACCATGATAATTCTATGTGGAGCATTATGCGAAGTGTCATTAGCAATTCTCATAGTGACAATGATGTAATGATCCTCCGACTTGAAATCACTATATTACTACACGAGAATTTATGTACTTTGATATCATCAAAGGTCACCTTTAATAGGGTGGACTATAAAGGTGATTATTGGGTACATCATGAATCGTGTGAGGAATATGAGTGATCTAGATGGAATTTAACCCTCCTATATATTAGCGGTGATATCCACAGGCCTCTTGATTGAGTAGGACTATGAAATGCATGGCCATGCTCAAATAGTGATTTGTTTCATATAGTCTACTCATTGATCAAGAAAACTCAGATTAAATTATGAAGAGTATAACACATTCCATGACTCGAGTTTAATATAGGATGTCAAGGTTAAAAGGATTAAATTACATTGAAACATTGGTCACGAAAAGGTTGTATTGAATCATCGATCTTATTATTACTTGGGTAGCAGTGATGCATTACTAGATGTCGCTCACTGTTTATAATTTTATAATTAAATTAAAAAATTTTGCCAACATAATAATAACCTATAGGGTCACACACATAGAATGTAATTAATGAGGAATTAATTTAAATTGTAAAGATTTAAATATGTCAATATGATTGATAACATTTAAATTACTAATTTAAATTAATATGATAATTTATATATGGGTATATTAATTAAGTAAGACTTAATTAAGATATATATATATATATATGAATGGGGATCCAGTCCGGACTGGTTTAAAATACGGGACTTTAATTTTTTATTTTTTTTGCTTTTTTTTTAAAACAACTAAAAAAAAGTTTAATATTTTATGGAGCTAAAATTTTTTCATAATACAGTGTTTTGGGTGTGATTTGGATACATATAACAAAATATATATATGCATGCATGCAGACTTGTTTTGTTATATGTATCCAAATCACACCCAAAACACTGTATTATGAAAAAATTCCAGTTCCATAAAATGTTAAACTTAATTTTTAGTTGTTTTAAAAAAAAAGCAGAAAAAAAGAGAAAAAAAGTCCGTAACTTAAGAAAATGCTGGAGTCCGGATAGAAACCGGACCCATATATATATATATATATATATATATATATAAAATTGGATTTTATTTTAATTAGATTAGGTTTTGATTAATTCCTATTAACTACTATATATATGATATATAGCGACCATTTAGGCGAGATCATCATAACTTTAAGAAAACCTGGCAGCTCTTAGAGAGAGAGCCTAGAGAGAAAACAGAAAATCCATTCCTTTGGTGGCTAGTACCGTAGCTCCCTTTTATTGCAGAATCGTGCGACGATTCCCGGGCGTTCGTGTGGATACCGTAGAGACGTAGTTCATTCAGACTGCATTGGAGATTTGAAGCTTTTTCATAATCGGTATAATCTCTTAAACACTGAATTAATTTCTGTTTAGCATAGATCCTGTTTTGGGTTTCAGAAATTGCATTATTTTGTTCAATTTTATATTTCGCTGTGCGTTTCTGTGTTCCAAAATTCCTACATATGGAACTTTATTACATGGTTAATTCCTTATCTTGCATCTTAGATAAGGTTAAGCCAACACATCATGGACTGAAACTAAAAAAACAAAGCGCCTCTTGTTGGGGGCCGGTATGTTGCCGCCTCAAGCTCTTAACTGCCGTAGCAATTGCTACCGGTGCTCGATCCCAAAATTCAACAAAGCAATTTGCTGCTTTTCTACTTTGGTCTTTGGCGCAATCTACGCCTAATATCTTGAGATAGAAATTGCAGCAGCTTCAACACTATTACAAACAAAAACTCCAATTTCCTAATTTCTACAGCAACACAGACAAACCCTCACACTACAAACTTAACCAAAGCCTCATAACATATACAATCAATCATTTTAACACCTAAAACAGCATAAATAACAAAATTTAGAGGATTAAAAATCATATTTTTACTAGTTTCTCTATTTTTAACACATTTAGCGAATTAAATCACCAAATCCTCGTTTCTTAACCAAATCCAACCATTTCAAATGCATTGTTTTTGTTTCTTAACATCTTAACATAATCCATAATCAATTTACAGATTATACCAAAAAAGTAAACACCAATTTTGGCCTCAAATAAGCCACTTTCATTCACATAAAACTCTGTTAACTTAAGTTTTCTTCTTCAAACCAATTTCAATGAATTTGTTCACTAAAGATTACTTATATATAATAATTATCAAATTATATACTCATATCATCAACATTTTAAACAACAATCCAACCAAACTCAATTACAGAGAATAAAAATTACAAAATCAAAACTTGGAATTAGAAATAGATTATACCTTTAATCCCTTGTTTACACTAGCAAAGATGATAGCAAGCTTTTCCCTTGATTTCCAATTTACAAAGAACCCTCAATTTCTCTGTAACTCTCTTTCTTGTTCACTCTCTCTTTCTCTGTATTTCTTTCTCTCTTAACCCTCTATTCTTAACCTTAGGAGAAATAATACGCAAACCAAATAAACTCTGTTAGAGTTTATGCCCTAGAGGCCTATTATTTGATATAATTGCTTAACATTTTAATAATATATTTGATTGAATAAATGAATTATTTTATTATGGTTTTATTTACTACGTTATATAAATGTTACCATAATAAAAGTCCTTAGAATAATGATACAAATTATATAGCTTCAAGTATGTGACTTGAACGTGAGATTATATAATTACAATTAGTATCATTGCTCTTAAATATCCATAGTCAAGTATCATTGTTAATGGGACAACAATGATACATTGAGACTAGTATGTGGATTGACTGATGATCAAATCTCATTGGTCATAAATATATGAGATATTGAGTCGATGCATAGGTACATGTTAGAGAACGATGCACTGGACAGACCCACCATGAGAATTCTACGTGGAGCATTATGCAAAGTGTCATTAGCGATTCTCATAGTGAAAATGATGTAATGATCCTCCGACCTAAAATCACTATATTACTACACGTGAATTTATGTACTTTGATATCATCAAAAGTCACCTTTAATATTGTGGACAATAAAGGTGATTATTGGGTACATCATGATTTTTTGTGAGAAATATGAGTGATCTAGATGAACTTTTCTGATATTTGGGTATTAAGCCCCTTTCATCCGGTCAACTCAAACTGAGCCCCTTTCTATTAAAAAATTTGGACTTTGAACCCCCAGGCGCCACATATGCGTTGACCTGCTGACGTGGCACACATGGCGCCTACGTGGCAGGTCTGACGTGGTATTTAATATTATAATTTGACACGTGTCCGCTGCTGACGTGGTGTCTTTTGAATTTTTTCCAAAAATTATCTCTCCACAGATTTGAACTCGCAACCTCACATTTGAAATTTTTGTCATATGATTGCTGGAGCAACACGGATCAACTGTTAATATCTTGCAAGGATTAATATTTATATCAAAACATGAGATTTTTCAAGATGCAAGTGTAGATGCTATATTATGAATTAGGCATTAGGAATCCCAAATTAAAAGGCTTGGCTTACCCAAAATCAATAAACTCCACCACCAACGGCAATAAGAAATATTACTTCTTACTGTTATTGTTATTATTATTATTATTATTATTATTATTATTATTATTATTATTATTATTATTATTATTATTATTATTATTATTATTATTATTATCACGTAATTAGTTATGATATGTAGGAGGGTGTATTCAATTAAGATTTTAAATACTTTTAAAGATTTTTAAAGTTTAGTTATTTTCAATCAAGACATTTAAAGATTTTATAAAAGTTTACTGGTATTCAATTACAACTTTTTTTAATGTCTTTAAAAGTTAGGTGGTATTAAATTAAGATTTTTACAAAGTCTATAAAAGTATTTTGGTATTCAAAAAGTCATAGATTTTTTAGATTTCTATCAAATGGTAGAGTTTGACAGACTTTAGAAGAAGAATTATAACTATCAACCCATATCCAAAGTCTGACATCAACTCTAAAGACTTCTAAATATTAAATACAAAATTGGAAATTCAGATCGCCACTAAAGAGGGAACCCATAAATTCGCGGTGTAATACATAGAAATAATAATAATAATAATAATAATAATAATAATAATAATAATAATAATAATAATAATAATAAAATAAAATAAAATAAAATAAATAAATAAAATTTAAATTTATATTTTAAATAATTTAATTGGACTTTATCTTTTATTGGGTCAAACTAGTTATTTATTTTATTTGGACTAATAAGTATTAATATGTGAAGGATAAATTAATTTTGTAAAATTTGGACCTTAAAACAAATTGGATTTAATTTATATGTGGATAAAATTAAATCATATTAATTAAGAGAATTAACAAGATATATTAATAAGTAAATAAATAACTAAAGACCTAATCTGTCTCGCGGTACTTGTAATTGTGGAAAGAGGGAAAAGGCACAGAAAATTGGTAAGAGAGAAAACGACAGTTTGAAAGCTTCTAATACAAAGACGAAAGAAATTTATTTAATAAAGATGAGATAAAATCATGAAACTCTCAGATCAATTGTGAAGATTATGTATGTATATATATTTAAAGCTTTTGTCTTATTATTAATTATACTGAATGATTTGGTAAAAGGAGGGATTATATATATATATATATAGTAGTAAAACAATCAATATGGTATTGAATTACACGCTCACACAAGAGTGTGGATTTCTTTTTTTGCGAAGGAAAAAAAATGAAATCATGGAGCCAATAATTGAATGATCAGAAGCCATGTAATAAAATATTATACTCCCTCCGTCTCATAGTTATAGGTTAATTTCTTTTGGCATATAGTTTAAAAAAATCAGTTTAAGTGGCAATTTTTAACATAAATTTTCCACATATACCTCTTAATATGAAATTAATGAATAAGTTAATTACTCTTTACTTATAACACTAGAACTCTCAACTTCATTGATTGACGTGTACTGACCATTAAAGTCTATAACCATAAAACTTTAACCAAAGAGAATACAACAACATTAAATGTGGTGATAAAAATAATGACATTTAATGTTGTTTCTTCAAAAAAAGAGTAATGGTTGAATATTTATTATAAGGGCATAAAAGTAAAACAATGAACCAACTAAATTTTATAAATAGTAAGTAGCCTATATATTGGGACATCTCAAAATAGAAAATCAGCCTATAACTATGGGACGGAGGGAGTAATATATATGTATTCCAATACTTAGATAAAATAATATTGTCAGAACTTGAAATTTTTGTATAATATATTTTCTGAAAGTTGTTATCATAAGCAGTGGACTATTATTTATATATGCACTACAAAATATAATAAATAATTTAACTGTGTAGCAAAATTTTAATCTTAAATCCAATAATCTTTCAATTTTATATATTAGAAGTATACAAAAGTCTATCACAGTCATGATAAAAAGTTTATAAAAATCCTATACTTATTTCATGGAGTCTATAAAAGTCATTTTAAAAAAGTCTTTAAAAGTCATTAAAATCCATAAATTCTACAAAAGTTTGTCACTTAAAAAAAGTCTTTAAAAATCTTAATTGAATACACCCCCCGTAGTGAAGGAGAAGAAATGAATATAGGGTTAAATGCAAAGTCGACCATTGACGACCTGCAGACGTGGCACACATGGCAGGTCCGACGTGGTCTTTAATATTATAATTTTTCCAAAAAATTGCATTTCCTTAGATTCAAACTCGCAACCTCATATTTGGAATGTTGGACATATGACCGCTAGAGCAACATGTGTCAACTGTTAATCTTGCAAGGATTAATATTTATATCAAAACATGAGATTTTCCCCATATATTCCTTTCTTCTCCTTCACTACATACCATAACTAATTGCGTGATAATAATAATAATAATAATAATAATAATAATAATAATAATAATAATAATAATAATAATAATAATAATAATAATAATAATAATAATAATAATAATAACAATAATAATAATAATAATAATAATAACAATAATAATAATAATAATAATAATAATAATAACAACAACAATAATAATAATAATAATAATAATAATAATAATAATAATAATAATAATAATAATAATAATAATAATAATAATAATAATAATAATAATAATAACAACAACAACAATAATAATAATAATAATCTAACACTTTCACGTTTTCGATTATCTGCCTTTTTATTATGTTTGTGCTTTATTCGTTACTGGAGTTGATAAACATAACTGATTGACTAATCATGCTTTTTAATTGCATATGTAGGAGCTGAGGAATATGCCATGTCCTATAGACCTTACAACTTTTTATTTTATTTTATTATTATTATTGTTATTATTATTATTATTAGTATAATTATTATTATTATTATTATTATTATTATTATTATTATTATTATTAATACTATTATTATTTTTATTGTTATTATTATTAAAATTATAATAATAATAATAATAATAATAATTATTATTATTATTATTATTATTATTATTATTATTATTATTATGGTATGCAGTGAAGGAGAAGAAAGGAATATATGGGGAAAATATCATGTTTTGATATAAATATTAATCCTTGCAAGATATTAACAGTTGACCCATGTTGCTCCAGTGGTCATATGTCCAACATTCCAAATATGAGCTTGTGAGTTCGAATTTGAGGAGAGACTTTTTTGGGAAAAATTCAACAGACGCCCGTTAGCAGCGAACACGTGTCAAATTACAATATTAAATACCACGTCAGACATGCCACGTGTGCCACATCAGCAGGTCATCGCACATGTGGCGCCTAAGGGTTCAAAGTCCAAATTTTTGAACAGAAAGGGGTTTAGTTTGCGTTGACCGAAAGAAAGGGGCTCAATACCCAAATATTAGAAAAGTTCAATGGTCGACTTTGCATTTAACCCATCCTATATATTAGGGGTGATATCCATAGGCCTCTTGATTGAGTATGACTATGAAATGCATGACCATGCTCAAATAGTGATTTGTTTCATATAGTTTACTCATTGATCAAGAAAACTCAGATTAAATTATGAAGAGTATGACACATTCCATAACTCGAGTTTAATTTAGAATGTCAAGGTTAAAAGGATTAAATTACATTGAAACATTGGTCACGAAAAGGTTGCATCAAATCATCGATCTTATTATTACTTGGGTAGCAGTGATGCATTACTAGATGCCGCTCACTGTTTATAATTTTATGATATGATTTTAAAATTATTGCCAACGTAATAATAACCTATAGGGTCACACACCTGGAACGTAATTTAAAGGAAATTAATTTAAATTATAAGGATTTAAATATGTCAATATGATTGATAGTATTTAATTTATGAATTTAAATCAATAGGATAATTTGTATATATGTATATTAATTAAGTAAGACTTAATTAAGATATAATATATAAATTCGGATTTTATAATTGAATTAGGTTTTAATTAATTCTTTTGGACTGCTATATATACGATATATTAGCCATTTCGTAGGGATTATCATTAACCTTAAAACCCTTGCCGCTCTTAGAGAGAGACTAGAGAGAAAAAGTTTCGAAAATCCTGATCCTTGGTGGCTAGTACCGCGACTCCTTTTACAGTAGATCGTGCAACGATTCGCAGGACATTCGTGTGGATACCGTAGTGGCTCAGTTCAGTTGGATTGCGTTGGAGATTCGAAGCCGTTTCAGAGTTTTCTATAATCGGTATAAAATCTAAACCATTGAATTAATATGTTTTCGCATGGATCCTGTTTTAGGGTTTCGAAAATTGCTTTAAAAATTTTTAGATTTCGCTACTTTTATGTGCCGAAATCCCTACACTGATGTAAATATCCCACGTACTCTTCAGTTAAAAAAACAAAGAGCTACATCAGTTATATTATGCCAAAGGCCACAAGGCCATGTTTGGTTACACACTAAAATTCCCCCCTTAATTTATTTTTATAATACTTATATTATATAGTTCTTATGTCACACCCATTCTACAACTAATTTAATTAAATTCATAATTCAAATTAACATTTGTCATATAATTGTAATTTCCATTATAGATTATAATTTTATTCGTCAAACTAATAAATCTCTAATTTAGTTATTAAATTAAATTAGAACAACATTATAATTATTTCATAATTCATTTAATTTAATTATCTCATTAAGTTAAATCTTCAAATCATAAAATTACCATCTATTAATTTAGTTAATATACACACTTAACCAAATTATTACACAACAATTTCATCAATTATTTATTTATCCCAATAAATAAATCAATTAAAATATTTATTTAATTCAATAAATATTTAAAATTAATTACAAAATTCTTATTCGTTACATCCTTCCCTCCTTAAAAGGATTCTGTCCCCAGAATCACGGCTCAATAAATTCATTCGTTATATTCTTCCCTCCTTAACAAGATTCTGTCCCCAGAATCGCTATACAAAGAAATTAAGCAAACAACTGAGGGAAATTTTTGATCATAACATCTTCAAGTTCCCACGTAGCTTCTTCAGCATTGTGGTTCCTCCAAATCACCTTAACAGAAGGTATCACTTTATTCCTTAGTACTTACTCTTTCCTATCAATAATCTAAACATTGACTTCTTCATAAGACAAATCTTTTTCAAACTGTAATGGTTCATATTGTATAACATGCTTATAATCATACTTATATGGTCTTAATACAGAAACATGGAAAATATTATGAATATATTCTAGTTCCGGAGGTAGAGCTACCTCATACGCCACTTTACCAACTCGTCGTAGCACTTCAAAAGGTCCTATAAACCTAGGGCTTAGTTTTCCCTTTTTACCAAACCGAATTTTCCCTTTTCAGGGAGACACTTTCAAGAAAACAAAACTACCGACATCAAATTCGCGATTTTGTCGGTGTTGATCGGCATATTTCTTCTACCTATCCTGTGTAGCTGTCAATCTTGCCCGAATCACCTTGATGATCTCAACAGTTTGTTGCACCAATTGTGGACCTAATAGTTGACGTTCTCTAACTTTGTCCCAATATAACGTTCTACATTTCCTGTAGTACAACGCTTCGTATGTCGGCATGCTAATACTTGCGTGATAACTGTTATTATAGGCAAATTCAACGAATGGTAGATGGTCATCCCAATTCCCTTTAAAATCCATAATACATGCTCTGAGCATATCCTCCAAATGTCTGGATTGTCCTCTCACTTTGTCCGTTGATTTGAGGATGATACGTTGTGCTCATTCTCAACTGCGTTCCCAAGCATTCCTGTAGTCGTTTCCAAAAATTTGATGTGAAACGTGGATCTCTATCTGATACATAAGACACCGGGACACCGTGTCTTGATATAATTTTCTTCACGTACAAATCTTGATTGGCAAAAAGTGTGCGAACTTCATCAATCGATCGATAATCACCCTGATTACATCGTAACCTTGCTGAGTCGTTGGAAGACCTACCACAAAATCCATTATGATATGCTCCCATTTTCATTCCGGTATCTCTAATGGTTGCAACAATTCGTTTGGCCTTTGATGTTCAACTTTAATTTTCTGACACGTTAAGCATTTTACCACACATTCAGCAACATCCTTTTTCATATTCGACCACCAAAAATGATGTCTGAGATCCTGGTACATTTTCGTACTTCTAGGGTGAATTGAGTATCGTGAGTTATGAGCCTCACTCAAAATTTCCTCTTTAATTTTCGGTACTAGCAGAACCCAAATTCTCCTTTCAAATCGAAGTAACCCTTTCGAATCAACTTTAAATTTGTCTTCCTCACCTTTAGACACTTTCCTTCTTATCTTTTCACAGTTTTCATCCTGAAGTTGTGCATTCTTCACCTTATCTACCAAAATTGAATTGCTCCCCATCTGGAACAATTTTTCATCTGATTCTGTTGGATATTTAATTTCCAACTCCATCTTGGCCATTTCTACTACAAGCTTTTCTTGAGCAAGCAACATCATTAATTTCTCCCGTCCCTTTCTACTTAAGGCATCGACAACAACATTCACCTTTTCGGGATAATAAAGAATCTCGCAGTCGTAATCTTTAATCAACTCCAGCCATCTTCTCTGTCGCATATTCAAATCTTTTTGTATAAAGATATATTTTAGACTTTTATGGTCTGTATATATCTCACACCTCTCTCCATAAAGATAATGCCTCCAAATCTTCAGAGCAAACACCACTGCAGCCAACTCCAAATCATGAGTCGGATACCCTTTCTCGTAATCCTTCAATTGACGCGATGTATACTCAATAACTCTGCCATTCTGCATAAGCACACAGCCTAGTCCTTTATGCGATGCATCACTATATACCTCAAAAATCCCTGTATCATCAGGCAACGACAACACATGTGCTGAACTCAATCTCTTCTTTAATTCTTGAAAATATTCCTCACACTTCTCCGTCCAAACAAACTTAACTGCCTTTCTAGTCAAATTCGTTAACGGAGTTGCGACCTTGGAAAAATCTTGAATAAAACTCCTATAGTAACCTGCCAACCCCAAGAAACTTCTTACTTCTGACGGTGTCTTCGACTGATCCCAGTTTATTACAGCTTCAACTTTTGATGGATCTACTAAGATTTCATCCTTGTCAATAACGTGCCCATGAAACTGCACACATTCCAGCCAAAGCTCACATTTCGTGAATTTAGAGTACAACTTCTCTCTCCTTAATATCTCCAACGTTACCCTTAAGTGTTTAACATTTTCCTCATTGGTCTTAGAATACACCAATATATCGTCAATAAACACCACTACAAATTTATCTAAGAATGGTTTTGCGACGCCCCCAAATTCAGGTACTTGAAACCTGAACTCGGTGCTTCACGATACCATTTCTTTGAGCGGAATAATACTAATAATAATAACAATAAAATAAATACCAAACTTAATTTACATATATTAGAGTCTAATCCCAGGTACACGACCTTTAAACATTCATTACATGATAATTAATAGATATCCTAGTCTTAATAAAGTTAAACTTTTACATAATATAGCATAAGTTTATTCTATTTGCTTTCCTTTTCCCTTGTTCTGGCCTGAACCTTCCGGTTGATCATGCTTAGCTGAAAACATTTAAATTTAAAGCAAGGACGAGCATTTTATTGCCCAACAAGTAATAACAACAATAAATATTAGCTGAAAGGATTAAATGTTTTCTTTGAATGACACTTCTACAACGAATCAACAGTTGTGAAGTAAGCTGAACCAATAATAACAACATATCAATTCTATATCAAATTTTTGAAACTACGTATTGACTATAATTGGTGAGCAGTCGACAAACTATGAACTTTGTTTATAATTTTCGCTAAGGTTTAGCAGAACTTCATCCGTAAATCGTCATAACTTATGGGCACGAGGGTGATCATCCCAATGTGCCCTGTATTGATCAATACTACATGCAAGAATGATATTATCGTTCATCTTATCCGCCTTTGGCGCACAAAAGTTTTCCCAGATTAGGGATGTTCATACTTAGTCGGGAATTCGAAGTAAAGCAATTTGATTGGATACAATAAAGTTCTATCATGTTCAACGATATTTCTAAATCTGTGTCTAGCTGGGTCAAATAGCTTAGACGGCTTTTAATTAAGGTATACATATCAGAAATCAATAGGTATGTATCAACATGTGATTAAATATAATGATTATCCAAGTGATGAAGCTTGTCCAACCATATTTAGAAATTAACGAACAAAATATATATCTGGATTATACAATAATACTATGTTGATAAACAATGATCGAATAATTTAAGAACTTATATGAATACAATGATTGGATACAAAATCGATAATAATAGAGTTAATAATCTGGCACAATGATAATATAATTCTAAAACTTTTCTTACTCATGTCCGTTGCATAAAGGAAATGCAAAGTTAAGATACTTGCTTGATCTGCTGCTTACAGTTACGCAACTTAGTTTTATCTTTTACATCAAGACCTATCATTAATAATATCAGTCGTTTGATTACAATAACATATCATAATATATATTACTGCTAATTGCAGTCAGCACATAACCTAAACACATTATCACATAGTTATATCAGTCATTGGATCACAAACAATCACATATCTAGTCAAATTATCTAAGTCCAGATCAAATTCTGAAATATTTCGGTGTACCGACGACTTTATCAGCTAATTACCGAGTCTAAAACTCTATTCTGTATTTTAGTAAATGTAAATATCAGTCATATTATTTTTAAATGACTTATAATAATTTTTAAATAATTATTATAATTTATCATGAATTTTCAAACTCTAGAATCATTATTACATGATTTAAATATAAAATAATTCTATTATCATTAATATTTAATTAATATTAAATTATTAATGAAACCATTGCCAAAATATTAAAAGTTATTTATAATAACGTAAAGTAATTTTAAAGTATTAATATTATCCCTGAAATGATTTTTAAAAGAATTAAAATCATTTTAAATGATTATCATTAATATTAATTATTAATGTATTATCTATCAAAATATTAAAAGTCATTAATTATAACTTAAAATATTTTTAATTCATTTATATCCCTTTTAAATGATTTTAAATTAATAAAACCATTTTAAAACTATTTATTTAATATTATAATTAAATAACTCTAATATCATTTAACAATAACTTATTAATGAAATTTACCTTTAAATATTAAAAGAATATATTTTATAACTTAAAATATTTTAAGCTATTTATTTTCATTTAAAATGATTTTTATAATATTCAAATCATTTTTAAATTAATTTATTTAATATAATTATTAAATAAATCTAATATCATTAATATTAAATAATTAATGAAATTTGGTTAAAAATATTAAAATTTATATTTTATAACTTAAAATATTATTAAATACCTTATTATCATTTAAAATGATTTTTAATATAATAAATCATTTTTAATTAATTTATTTAATGCATTTAATAAATAAATTAAATATCAATAATATCCAAATAAATATTAATATTTATGAAAAATATGTCAAATTATTAAAAGTTAATTTTTATCACTTAAAATATTTTAAAAAAAAATATTTTTGTAATTTTTAGAATTTATTTACTATTTTTAAATGACTTTTAGAAATTAAATTAATTAAAACTAAAAAATCTGTCGCTAATGCCTTTGGCGACATTAAGTGTCGCCTTAGGTGTTCTTGAGGAACTCAGATCTTCATGTGCAGTTAATAAATCACCTACTTTACCCGAGCTTAATTCGCTGATTATAGCGTTTTTGGGCAAGATAATGATTAGAGGTTGTAGTAATAATGTAACCCTACAAGATCCAACAACAAACATGATCATTGTGACACCCCCAAAATAGGTATACATCACCCATCTTGAGTCGCCAAATACATGGTAAATAATTTAAATAAAAACTTCTTTTATACAGTACAACAAAACATAACTGAGAGTTTCAAAACGGATAATGTCTCGTAGAAAGTATCCAAACTCAAATAAAGTCCTCACTACAATTATTATCACACTATTTCACTGAATAATGAGGACTACTAATGCAAACATCTGGACCGTCACTCCGTTTGTGACACCCCCAAATCCGGGTACTTCGATTCCACGGGATTTGGTGTTCACTGTACAAATATCATCTATCTATCTACCCATAATAAATACAAGCCATGCAATAGATAGAAATAAAATCTTCCCCTTAAGGGTTACAACATCCGAATAATAATAATACAATCTCAGGTTAAACTAACCTTAAACATCTGTGCGGAATCATAAACAAATAAGTCTTAAACAACATCATTAACTCAAGTCTTAAACATAAATACATCATCTAATAAAATAACAAGTCTTCATCACTTGTTAACCTTGCCCTTGCCTTTACTAGTGGAAGGTTCATCAGTTCTTTCGTTCTTAACTGCAATGTTATTAATAAGCAAGAGTGAGCACTATTGCCCACAAGTATAACAATGGAATAATAGTATAATAACATACGAGTAAATCAAAGACATCTGAATAAAAGCTCAACTTTTGAATCAAGAATGAATAACAAGAATCAAAAGAATTCTGAGGGTCATAAGACCTTGAACTATGTCCTAGGTTATCAAGGGTTATACTTGAAACCTTTAACGATCGTAAGACTATGGACCTTCTACTCGTACTTTAGGGGATCGACCCTTAGTACCATCTTGTGCATAATATCTTAACGCTAACGCATAAGTAAATCCCTTTGCAGGGTTGTTCATCTCAGTTTGACATTCGAGTCCGCACCAAAGGAATTTTGGTTTGGATAATTCAATAAGGGTTCTGAAATTTAGAACGTTCATCAACTAAGGACTAGTTGAATCAATAAAGTTCACTAGTCTAATAAGGTTCAACAATAATGATATTCAATTTGAATAATAATCTCAAGAAGTATACAATAGAACAATTATTGTATAACTGAATTATGCTTTGAAAAGATAATCAGTCTTTAATATAATAATTCGACTTGAATAATAGTAATAATAATTTACTTGAAGTAAATAATAAACTTGAACAATAATGACAAGTAGGGTTAGGAAACTTGCCTCGTGCGTAGATTACACTTTAACTAAGCATGTTCTTTGAATTTAATCCTACATACCATTCACATTCACAATACCAGTTAATTATAACCTAACTAATCATCAAAACTCATTCTCTTTGTCTACTTTGATTATTAACTATACTTAGTTAATTTACCACTTTGTCACATAATTTATACTTCATGAAAAACAAGCTAATTATGTATTCAATAATTTGATCCACATGCAATTATGTTATTTACATGTTAAGCATCTATTCTACATCTCATTGTACTTCTAACATGTTTACATGTTCATTACATTAAGTTACTAACACATTGCTAGACTTAACATTTTAAAAATAATTCATTCGAACTTTACGGAGAGTGGTATTTACTTGGCTAACATATTATATGGTCTTCGTATTTGCTGCGATTGCCATGGCTATTGCGGCTCGAATCATGGCATTACACATCATGTGGCCATATTGCTGAGAAAATAGATAGGTAGTCGGCTTGCTGACTGCAGACCAGACACAGAAATGGCAGTTCGCGAAAAATCGCAGAACATGCCAATTTCTACCAATTTCTTAATTTCTACTCGAATTTAGACACACCCATATGATGTAATTCATGCATAAACATAACCCAACGTTTATATAACGACTTTAACCAATGTAAACACTTAATTACAGAATTTAAGCATGCAATTTCACTGACTTTGATGTTCTTGAAGGTTTTGAAAATAAAACATGAAAATTGACACTACGGATTTGTTTTAACACCGAATCCATTCGTTTAAAGTTTGGTCTCTTCGTATCAACATGTATAATAATATACGAGTGTAAAATTTAGGGATAATATATGATCAACACATGAAATAACACGTATAAGGCCACAAGGCCAAAACCCATACTCTGTAATTTTGTAGAAATCATATACTACGTATTTTCATGAAACTGATGTTATGGTTTACAAAATATATATAATTAAATATGATTTGACAACATCTTAACCTATATATGCACATAAGCCTTACAATTTCCCATCATAGAAACATTACAGAAAACTGTGATAGCCATTTGTAAAACTCAAACAACGTAAAATAGAAATTGGGTTTGGAGAAATTACCCAGAGTATAATTTAGAAGAGATGATCACAGATGACTCTTTCACAACAACTTGATGATTACACACTCCCAATATCTATAAATCTCACAATTTTATCTGACAATTTCTCAAACTCTTTCTCCCTCTCTGTTTTCAGACTTAGAAAAATGAATAGAAAAAGAGTACGTATAATAAAGGAAAAGAGAATCGACGCAGCAGATATCTTGGTCAGTTAGCCCAGTCATGGGTAACTGCTAGTAACTCCCACTAAGGCCATGTTTGGCTAGTCTTAATATATTTCAAAACCATTTAATTTAATAAAGCTTTATCATATAGTTTAATTAATGTCACACTCCTTATAAAATAGATCCAATATTTTATTTAATTTACTTTAAATAAAATATAATAATTTCTTATAAATTCACATAGTCACATAATTAATTTTTCATTAATAAATAATGTCAAATTATTAATTCTCTAATTAATTATTACATTAATTAAAATACATTATGCTTATTAAATATTTCATTT
Organism: Panax quinquefolius; assembly: GCA_020205615.1. Taxonomy (NCBI): domain Eukaryota; kingdom Viridiplantae; phylum Streptophyta; class Magnoliopsida; order Apiales; family Araliaceae; genus Panax; species Panax quinquefolius. Next base: position 32,554,555 of record CM035174.1, read on the forward strand.
AATACATAAGCTCACATAATGACATACTTTGAATAATAATTATTCTCTACATTAATTTAATAAATGTAACACATATAATTAAATTAATCTACCACAATTGCATCAAATAATTATTTACTCCAATAATTAAATCATCGAAAAATATTTATTTACTTTAATAAATATTAAAATTAAATTACAAAATCTCGTTAAATCACACTGCTTCCCCGACTAGTCCCATTCGTTCTCTCATTTTCTCGAAGAGAACAATGAAAGCAAAAGGGTGAGCTCAACTAGCCCAGTAAGAAATATTATGACTAAGATAATGCAGAATAAATTATCGTTAGCCTTCAACAGTGTTAAATTGATAAAATATACTAAACATCAAGTTTAACTGCAGCGGAACAAACAATCCATTAGAAGAGTCAAGTAGAACATGATATCTACTATCTTCTATGATTTAAAAAGTTTATCATCAATTTTATCTCTGAGACCTAGCTTAATAAATGAAACACATCATCGAATCATCCATGCACTACAGGCCAAGGATATTCATGTAATCATCAATGGTCATGATTATACCGAATAATCCCTGGTCATAATCATACCAACAACTGTCCATCAATGCATTACATGACAATGAAGATTTTTACCACATCATTTGTAACATTACGGTCATGATTATACCAAATAATCCCTGATCATAATCATACCAATCAATAGTACATCTATGCACGTAAGCCACAGATGACTTTTATCACATTATAATCATGAGGATGATGACAATGATATAAGAATTCAATTAAAAGAAAGAAAATGATAAAATTTTAAAGATTATAACTTAATTTATCCAGAATTCAATAATGTCCAAATTGTCAACATGATACTGCTTTGTGGAGTAAAATTCAAGAATAATATTGTATCAAAAATGATTTGGATAACAAAGAAATCAATTTTTGTCATGAATAATTCCCCGGGTGAATAGTACTCGAGTGAATAGTACTTCGAGAATAGTATCCCGTGAATAGTACTTTGTGAATAGTACTCGTGAATAGTACTTTGTGAATAGTACCCATAAATAGTACCCTGTGAATAGTACTTTGTGAATAGTACCATAAAAATGAATACTACACATGGACAGTACTCCGGCATGAAAAGCTTAAAATTTAACAAGACTGTGCAGAAAATATCCTTGTGAAACGATACTAGATGAAGCGCAAATTTCAAGGATATTCTACTAATTTCACAGAGTATAGAAGCAATACTTTAACAAAATGAAGGTATAATCAGGAATATGAGACGAAATAATATTACTCACATACTACAGAGTATGGAAGACAATATTATTCCTATGAATACTGAAAAAAATAATATCCCTTACCTCAGAAGAAGACTGGATACTGGAATAGTGAGGTAACAGAATTCTCTTCTACTTTCTCTCTAAAGCTTCTCTTTATATAGCTTCTCTTTCTATAATTACTCTTGTGAGTCTTAGTGAATTGGTAAGAATGAAAGAAGAATGAACTTCTATTTATAGGAAAACATAGTTTCGATAATTGCACATTTTGGGGCTCGAAATATTATAGTATAATACCTTCATCTTTTCCTTCATTTTTAATTTAGTCCTACAAGTATTATCAAACTTGCACCACCTCCCCTAATAGTACATCTTGTGAATCAATAGTACAATCATGTGAATAAATAGTATAATCATGTGAAAAAATTAATTACAGTATAGTACCTTCATCTATACCTCCATTTTTAATTTAGTCATGCAAGTATTATCAATCTTGCAACACCTCCCCTAATAGTACATGCATGTGAATCAATAGTACATGCATGTGAATAAATAGTTATAAGAATGTGAATTAATAGTAATTAATTGCTCATTTATCCGATTAATTACCCAATTGGTCAATTTAACCTCTAGACATCCATTATTATCAAAACAGATGTCGATTTCCACTAACACTAATAATCCCAACATAATGGAAATATCAATTTCATCTTTAATCAATACGAACTTATTCATCATTAATACTATAACTCACAATATTTAACAACCAGATCATTCCCAGGAAAGAGGGGCTTTTCAGATAAAGATTTCTCCTATTGGTAGCGCAATTAGGTGACCAAACCTCTCCTTGATGTAACTTTCTAGACATTGTCAATATTATAAATAATAATATGAATAACTTTGTCGTCTCAATTATTGATTTAATAATATAAAATATTATGCGAGATGATCTTGTGACAATAATTGAATTAATAATATGAGAGATATTATCAAGAAACTCATCGTGGCAATAATTGAGTATAATGAGTGACTTCTCATGTAAGCATCAATAATCAATACTGGTGTGCTACTATGTAACCACGCCAGACATCGCATTCTTTGTACTTTTACCACCGGGTAGTTCAATAGTTTAATGGTAAAACTTTTGCCGTTATTTTTATAAAAAGATAATTCTGTCATTTTCTAACTACGACAATACTTCCGTTGTGGGGTCCACCAATGATTGTGCCGTCATACGAATATTCCCTGTTAAAACGAATATTCCCCGACCAATCGAATATTATATAACCAATTGTTTACTTTGCAAAATTTGTAAATAATACCCACAACTATAATATTATATCAAATCCACACCATAATATTCAAAAATATATTTCGAGAAAAAATAATCTTTATTCATAAAAGTTGGGGTCTTACAATCATACAACACAAAACTAAGGAGATCTGGACTTGCAAAATAACTGTCAGAGATGTTCATCACGTTTCTGGGCTGCCCAGAAAATAAAGTCATGGCCGGTCAACGACCTTGGTGGCCTTATATCATGAAATCTGTTCATGGTAAAGGTATTCTAGACGTCGGGCTTTGTAGACAAACTAATAGAGTACATGCTTGAAACAATGATCAAGTCTAAACATCATTAATCAGAAAGTTCTAAGCTATTAAAAAGGTTGTCAGAGCTGTTCTTCATTTTCTGGGTTACCCAGAAATAAAAAACAGTTTGTGCAAACACATTTGGGCTTCCACAACTTGCAATCCGTGTGATGATTTTGTGATTTAGTGATTCCAGTGTGTAGACAACATGTCAGAGTATATATCTATCACATAAAACTAGTCTAACAACAACACAATCATCAGATCCATGTCGGTCAAACCTTGTCATAAATAAGGCTCAAACCTTTTCTCGGTTACCCAGAAAACAACTCTCATGATCTTTTCATCTACTTTGACCAGCCACTGTGATCAACCTACTTGATTTTTTAGTGATTTAAAGGCATGAATCTAAAGTTCATCTACCAGACTACAACTTAGTTACAACCAACATAACAAATAATCAAACATGTGCAAGATCTGAGTCTTTAAACATCTTGTCAGACCGATCTGGGCAAGTTCTGGGCTGCCCAAATTTGTTTAGTCATGGCCGGTCAACGGCCTTTGACCACTTATAACTTTTAATCTATAACAGATATGGAACTGATTCAAGTTCCACATCAAAGAACTCATGACATACTACAACTTTAAACATTTAAACAACCACAAACATAAACAGAGAAAGATCTACAGGGTCTGACATTCGGCTGTCAGACACAAATTTCCAATTTTCCAAATTTTGAAAAACATCAAATTCGAGCCTATAGATGTTATGGATCTAACATCTATCAACCCAGATCATTTATATAGACTACAAACAACATGTATTAACATTAAAACACAACATCTATCATGAAATCAAAGATCAGATTTGGCTTTTAGGGTTTATACCTAACTTGAACAATGCTTGATTCTGGCTTCTTGATCTGTTATGGTGATGATTTGAACTTGATTTGGGACTGATCTATGAGTGTATTTTGTAGGGTTGGAGAGATAGTCTAGGTTAAGTGTTTGTGTATGAATGAAACTTTTATGCCACTTTTCTCTCTTAATCCTTATATATGATCATACAATGTATGTAGCTGAAATGAATGGCTGATGGCTGGAGATTTTAGTCATATAGTGTATCTAGTTTGGTCACCCACTCCATATTTTATCAAGATTTGCAAGCAAACTATTAAAGAATTAAAAAGGGGCATAATTGTCTTTTGGCTTGCAATTTTAATGGCATGTTGGTAACTTAGCAAACCCTTAGGGTTTAACCCTAAGGTTTTATAAATTTAAATTTCTCTAGGATTTATTTAGGGTTTTAAAAAATAAAAATTTTAGTTTCTAAAAATAAAAATTAGGGTTTGCTAATTAAATAGGTTTTCTAATTACATTAGACTTGAAATTAAGTTTAATAATTCACTAATTAGCAATTAGCTTTCCCATTTAGCAATTAGGGTTTTCAATTTGAAAATTAGGGTTCCAAATATAGAAATTAGGGTTTATAAATATTAATTAGGGTTTTCAAAAATTATGATTTCCCTAATTAAGGTTAATATCTAAAACTCCGGTCGTTAATCACATTATCACGATTACATAACAATCGTGTTGTAAGACCCCGAAATTTTTTTTAAATAAAAATTAATTTCCTTTATTTATTATTTTGAAATAGTAAGGGTGGATTTGATTAATGTGGTTAGTTATGGGTAAAATACGCAAATATTTCAAAATAAGCAAGTGGTTATAAAATATTCATTGTTGTCGGGGAATATTAGTTTGGTCGTGGAATATTAAATCTTTGTCGAGGAATATTAAATGCGACGGTAGCGACCATGTGTGGGCCCCATAACGAGCGCGATGGATGAGGAAAACGACAAAGTTTGGGTGGTTATAAATAACAGTAGTAGTTTATTCTGAATTAAGGCATTTGGAATACCCCGTTGGTTAAAATACGATGTCTGGCGTGGTTGCACGATGCACGCGGTATTGCATGTGTTGTTGAATTATTGATTAAATACGTGAAGATGGCACTACTCAATAATTTTCACGATAATTCTTGTTCGATATTTTATTTTATTGATTCAATAATTCTTTGCGTTGGTATTTTATATTATTCTTTGTTTTCAATAATTGTCACTTTGCATGATATTTCCTATTATCGGATCAATAATTCATATTATTTGAATAATATTATTAGATAACATTATTGGCAATGTCTAGAAAGTTACATCTAGGAGAGGTTTGGTCACCTAATTGCGGCGCCAGATGAGGAGAGATCCTTATTGGAAAGCCCCTCTTTCTGAGGAGCGGCTGGTTTGTCATAAATGTGATTACGTAATATTATTTGTGAATAATTAATTATTGATTCATATGATAAGGAAATATTTATTTTATATGAATATAAATGATGGATTTATTTATGTGGTTATTAATGAAGGAATTAATGTTGAGGTGTTTTATCGGTATTTTATCGGATTGGAGGTGTTAAAAATCAAATCGGGGTTTTGAGATATATTGCGGGGTTATAATTTTTAATCCGATAGTTGGATTGTGGTAATTTTGGGTATGTTATACATACATAAGTTGAGTATATGTCCACAAATTTTGAGCCGTTAAAATGAGCACGAATGATTTGTTATGAATTTTAAGAGGTGTCTGATTAGAAATCGGTTTATAATTGATTTTGGTGGAAAATTCTAGAATTGAGTGGGCCCCACTTGTGGTTGGTGAAAAAATGTGCTGAATTTTATTTCAAATGTGGTGGGTGGCAATAGTAGCGAGTAAAGCCATCGGTGTTGTGTCGAAATGCAGCCTTGGTAGAGGCTAACATTTTCCTATAAATAGAGGGCTAAGTTAGAATTGAAAATCACACGAAAACAAAGTTTTCTCTCTTTCTCTCTATATATTATTGAGCGTATTTTGTGAGTATTTAGATACTTTGAGAGTTCTTTGTTCGATTACAAGTTTCATTCAAATCACTTGAGCCTTTTCCTTAGAAATCTTGATTCTTTGAGGTAAGGGATGTTATTTTCTTCTCAAATGATATTAATTCTTGATATCATTATCTTTGAAATATTGGTTGGAACTTTTTATCAAATTTGGAACTTTTTCATGTCGGGGTTACTATTCATGAGTTACTATTCACGAATTACTATTCATGAGTTACTATTCACGAGTTACTATTCATGAGTTACTATTCACGAGTTACTATTCACGAGTACTATTCATAAAGCGTGAAGATGTTTTTTGTGGAATTTCTACCTTTGGGTGTCGGAGTTACTATTCACGTATACGGCACTTATTCACGTATCTGACACTATTCACGAATCGGCACTATTCAATAGAAAAATGAAAATTTTTCTTTTAGTCTCAAAATATCTATTACGGATACTAGCTTTGATTGTATCCATGTTTTGATCATTCTTGAATTTTACTTCACTTTGATTATTTTTGAGGTATTTTTGGGCGTGGATAAAACCAAGTACGAATCCTTAATCCTTGTCATTTTGTTTCCTTTGGATTCGTTTCTTTAAAAATATTTTCATCATCCTCGGTCTTAAATGATGATATTATTGAATATCTTTGGCTTTGTAGTGCAAAGATGAATGATTTCTGAAGAATATCTTTGGCACATAGTGCAAAGATGAGCGGTGTTTAAATGAACATGATGATGAATGAATATCTTTGGCTTTTGTAGTGCAAAAGATGAAGCGGTGTTTAAATGAACATGATGGGATGATGAATATCTTTGGCCTTTAGTGCAAAGATGAGCAGTGTTGAGATGAACATGGCCGATTGATGAATATCTTTGGCCTTTAGTGCAAAGATGAGCAGTGTTGAGATGAACATGGCCGATTGATGAATATCTTTGGCTGTGTAGTGCAAAGATGAATATTTGATTTGAGATGAATATTGATTGATGTTACGGGATAAAATATTGATGATGGATTATTAAATTCATAGATTATAGTAGATTTCATTCTCTACGTAACTCTTCTATGAATTATTATTTCATTCTAGAATATTGATCTGAAACTTGTTGTCTATTGTATTCTATCAGTTTTCCTGTTGGAGACTAACGATAATTTGTTGTATATTATCTTAGTCATAACATTCTTCTTTTGCAGGCTAGTTGAGCTCACCCTTTTCCTTGTTGTTCCATTCTTCTTCTCGGGGAGGCGAGAATGTAGCGAGTACTAGTCGGGGTATGGAATGAAGGTTCTAGAGAGAGTTATTTAGTAGTCCTCACCATTTTTGTAAAATGATGTATCAATAAATATGATGGGGATTTATTTGCGTGTGGATATTGTCTAGAAGACAATATTATATTTAAACTCACAAGATATATCTTTATCGTATTTCACCTGACATTTGTATTATTGAAGTTGTAGTTTGCTTCTTGTACCATGTATTTGGCGACTCGAATGGGTGTTGTGTATACCTATTTTGGGGCGTCACGGTTAATATCGAGCTTAGGGATATGATCTCTGGCGGAGATCGGGGAGTAAAACTAGGAGGAGAGGCGAGTAAATCCTTAGCTAGTGTGTCCTACCTAAGCTTATTTGTTAGTTGAGTCGAGATATATAGGGATATTATGTGATATATTGATTTCCTTAATTAACCCTTATTTTATGACAGATGTTGAGAATGTCGATGAGAATATTAATAGTGGAGTAAATGAGGCCGTGGAGATGCTGTACATACTCACCAGCGAGGAGAAGCGTGCAGCAGTGGCAATGTACCTCCTATGAAACAACACCAATGGCGAGATGATGAATGAGGGAATGTTTAGAAGTTTTTTGCGGTTCATGCAAAATCGAATGAGGAGAGACTTCGTGTTCAAAATATAGGAGGAAATGATAGCAATTCACGGGTGGTCACACGACAAGCGATTCAAAGTTGGGACCACGAAATTTAAGGAAAGCGAGATCCGATTATGGCGGAAACATGGGTCAAACAAATTACCAAGATATTCGATGTCTTGGGATGTACGGAGAAGACGAAAGTTCCATTCGCTACTTTTATGTTCCGTGGCGAAAGCGGATTCTTGGTGGGAATCGTGAAGCGTACCCATCCATTACCACTCGGCATGTCGCGGGAGAGCGTTTGAAAGCAGTTCAATGACAAGTACTTCCACGAAAGTATTAAATCGTATGAAGGAAGTGGAGTTTATTAGATTGGAAGCGAGAATAACATGGCGGTGTCCCGATCGGCGCGAAGTTTGCGGAGTTATCGAGTTTGCACCTCATTTGGTGGAGAATGAGAGCGTATGGCGCGGATGTTTACGAGAGGTTTGAAACCCGGCATCGTCGATATCTCATTTCTCATAAATTTTCTCTCTATTCGGATGTTGTAAGCAGGCTCGATTGTTAGAAGCGAGATAACGAAATACGTTCAACCGAGGGACCATAACGAGGATCATACCAAAGATAGCGATCATCGAATAACGATAACCGGTGGAGAAAGAAGAATACGGACAAAGGCGGTAACCACTCTAGTGTAGTAATCGTGGCCATGAAAATAGAAGAAGCGAGTTGGGAGGAGATTTTAAAAGAGGAGATTCAACAACGACCATGTGAAGACGTCGGCCGCCGGTATGGCTGGTTCCAAGGAGGAGAAAGACCATCGATCGTATGTTACAAATCTTGGAAAGAGGGACATATCATTGAAGCCGCCCTAGCAGTTTAAGGTATGCTATAATTGTGGAAAGGAAGGACATATCGCTCGAGATTATGCGATAAGCGAAACCTAGTTCAAGCGAGGACGGTGACTCAAAAGACCGTGTCCCGGAAAAGTCAAAGTCAACGGTTCTTGGAAGAGCGTTTGTCGTGGCCGGTCAAAATCGAGGAACGAACGAAGTTAGCACGGGTTAGTTAATTATAAATTCTTGCGAAGTTTATACCTTACTAGATCTGGTTCTACCCATTCTTTTATCTCTCTTGCTTGCGCTCAGCGTTTGAACTTGACTACGGAGAAATTAGACTTTGACCTATTTATGGAGAATCTGTTAGGAGAAACTTTCATTACATCATTGTTTAGAAATCTTGTTTGATTCGAGTTGGCACTATCACATTACACATTAACCTTATTTCTATAGAGATATTTGCTTTTGATGTGATTTTAAGGTTAACTACTCATCATGCCAAATTGATTGCTTTTGTAAGGTTGTTAGTTTTCATATTCCTAAGCAACTTTTGTTATTGAATTCAAGCAATCAAACCATTGTAATCAAACATTTTCATATCAAGCCATGAAGTCATTCGTTTATTACGGATGTCGAGTTTTCTTAGTCCATGTTATGGATTTGAATAAAGACACGTCGATTTGAATAATATTCACTGTTGTTATTGATTTTTCTGGCGTATTTCTGAAAGAATTTCTTGGCTTACTCCCAAAGCTTTGATATTAAATTTTGTATCGACTTTGAACCCGTACAAAACTCATTTCTAAAATCTCATATAGAATGGCTCTATTGAACTTGAGGAGTTAAAAATTCAACTATAAATTTGGTACTGAGCCTTTATCTTGTGACTTCCTTTGTGGAATTCACCTAAGCGAGACTCTCTGTAAGGGACGTCATATTAGATGCGATAGTAAAGCGATAGGTGTCATTGTGACGTCTTATCCAAGGTTGGGATATGAGTCGCGATTGAGAACAACCTAAGTCGATGTCGAAATCGTAGCTTTCTAAAGCTTAGTTGGTTATTATCGGAGATTCGTTGAAGGATATTCTCGAATCGCTATTCCATTAACGTAGCTGACTCATAGAGATACAAAATTCAAATGGAGCAAGGAATGTGGAAAGAGCTTCGAAGAACTCAAGAGGAGACTCATTTCAAAGCACATATTACGACCATGCCATCCCGGAAAAGCGAGCGTGGTAGGCGGCGTGTTGAGTAGAAGATCGTATACAAAATCTGAGTACAATATTGTCAAAGACTCATTTAAGTATAATATACAAATAATAGAGATGGAGATGAAAACTTTAGGTACCCACGTGATGATATCTGATGCGTGATGATATCTGAGTATAATCGACTTTAATCGATAAAGTTAAAGTTTCATTACACACTGCGGGTGATGAATTTGAAGAAGGAGGTGCAAGAAGTTGTTATTTTAAAAGCGAGAATCGGTGAGGTGAGGAAAGCTCAAACCTTCGATTTATTAATCCATTTGAAATTCTCGATCGAATAGGAACTGTGGCCTATAGACTCGTTTTACCACCAAGTATGGCGCGTGTTCATAACGTTTTTCACGTATCGATGTTACGTAAATATGTGGACGACCCGAAACACGTTATTGAGTTAGAACCGGACGAGATAGCCGAAGACTTAACGTATGAGGAGGTACCTGTCAAGATCTTGGATAGGAAGGAGCATGTCCTACGCGCAAAGGTCATACCACAAGTTAAAGTTTTGTGGAGGAATCATCTTTATAGAGGAAATGACACAGGAATTGGAAAGCGGAAATGAAAGCGAGGTATCCTCATCTTTTGAAACACCAGTGCGTCGTCAATTTCGAGGACGAAATTTCATAAGGAGGGGAGGTTGTAAGACCCCGAAATTTTTTTTAAATAAAAATTAATTTCCTTTATTTATTATTTTGAAATAGTAAGGGTGGATTTGATTAATGTGGTTAGTTATGGGTAAAATCATGAAATATTTCAAAATAAGCAAGTGGTTATAAAATATTCATTGTTGTTGGGGAATATTCGTTTGGTCGTGGAATATTAAATGTCTTTGTCGAGGAATATTAAATGCGACGACGCGACCATGTGTGTGGGCCCATAACTGAAAAGCGATTGGATGAGGAAAGCGACAAAGTTTGGGTGGTTATAAATAACGGCGTAGTTATTCTGAATTAAGGCTTGTTGGAATACCCGGTGGTTAAAATCTGATGTCTGGCGTGGTTGCGATGCAGCACGGTATTGCACAAGATTGTTGAATTATTGATTAAATGCGTAAGATGGCACTACTCAATAATTTTCCACGATAATTCTTTATTCGATATTTTATTTTATTGATTCAATAATTCTTTGCGTTGGTATTTTATATTATTCTTTGTTTGATAATTGTCAACTTTTACGATATTTCCTATATCGGATCAATAATTCATATTATTTGAATAATATTATTAGATAACATTATTGGCAATGTCTAGAAAGTTACGTCTAAGGAGAGGTTTGGTCACCTAATTGCGGCGCCCGATGAGAGAGATCCTTATTGGAAAGCCCCTCTTTCTGGGAGCGAGCATGGTTGTCATAAATGTGATTACGTAATATTATTTGTGAATAATTAATTATTGATTCATATGGTAAGAAATATTTATTTTATATGAATATAAATGATGGATTTATTTATGTGGTTATTAATGAAGGAATTAATGTTGAGGTGTTTTATCGATTATTTTATCGGATTGGAGGTGTTAAAAATCAAATCGGGGGTTTGAGATATATTGCGGGAGTTATAATTTTTAATCCAACCGTTGGATTGTGGTAATTTTGGGTATATTATACATACATAAGTTGAGTATATGTCCACAAATTTTGAACCGTTAAAAATGCACGAATGATTTGTTATGAATTTTAAGAGGTGTCTGATTAGGAAATCGGGGTTATAATTGATTTTGGTGGAAAATTCTAGAATTGAGTGGGCCCCACTTGTGGTTGGTGAAAAATGTGCTGAATTTTATTTCAAATGTGGTGGGTGGCAATAGTAGCGAGTAAAGCCATCGTGTAGCGAGTCAAATCTGCCTTGGTAATTAACATTTTCCTATAAATAGAGGGCTAAGTTAGAATTGAAAATCACACGAAAACAAAAGTTTTCTCTCTTTCTCTCTATATATTATTGAGCGTATTTTGTGAGTATTTAGATACTTTGAGAGTTCTTTGTTCAATCTGAGTTTCATTCAACATCACTTGAGCCTTTCCTTAGAAATCTTGATTCTTTGAGGTAAGGGATGTTATTTTCTTCTCAAATGATATTAATTCTTCAATATCATTATGCTGAAATATTGGTTGGAACTTTTTATCAAATTTGGAACTTTTTCATGTCGGGGTTACTATTCATGAGTTACTATTCACGAATTACTATTCATGAGTTACTATTCACGAGTTACTATTCATGAGTTACTATTCACGAGTTACTATTCACGAGTACTATTCATAAAGCGTGAAGATGTTTTTTGTGGAATTTCTACCTTTGGGTGTCGGAGTTACTATTCACGTATCGGCCTTTATTCACGTATATCGACACTTCATTCACGAATACGGCACTATTCATAGAAAAATGAAAATTTTTCTTTTAAATCTAAAATATCTATTACGGATACTAGCTTTGATTGTATCCATGTTTTGATCATTCTTGAATTTTACTTCACTTTGATTATTTTTGAGGTATTTTTGGGCGTGGATAAAACCAAGTACGAATCCTTAATCCTTGTCATTTTGTTTCACCGGATTCGTTTCTTTAAAAATATTTTCATCATCCTCGGTCTTAAATGATGATATTATTGAATATCTTTGGCTTTATAGTGCAAAGATGAATGATTTCTGAAGAATATCTTTGGCTGTAGTGCAAAGATGAGCGGTGTTTAAATGAACATGGCCGATCGATGAATATCTTTGGCTGTAGTGCAAAGATGAGCGGTGTTTAAATGAACATGACCGATGATGAATATCTTTGGCCTTTAGTGCAAAGATGAGCAGTGTTGAGATGAACATGACCGATTGATGAATATCTTTGGCCTTTAGTGCAAAGATGAGCAGTGTTGAGATGAACATGATGGATTGATGAATATCTTTGGCACATGGTGCAAAGATGAATATTTGATTTGAGATGAATATTGATTGATGTTACGGGGATAAAATATTGATGATGGGTTTTATTAAATTCATAGATTATAGTAGATTTCATTCTCTACGTAACTCTTCTATGAATTATTATTTCATTGCGAATATTGATCTGAAACTTGTTGTCTATTGTATTCTATCGATTTTTCCTGTTGGAGACTAACGATAATTTGTTGTATATTATCTTAGTCATAACATTCTTCTTTGGGCTAGTTGAGCTCACCCTTTTCCTTGTTGTTCCATTCTTCTTCTTCTCGGGAGGCGAGAATGTAGCGAGTACTAGTCGGGGTATGGAATGAAGGTTCTAGAGAGAGTTATTTAGTAGTCCTCACCATTTTTGTAAAATGATGTATCAATAAATATGATGGGGATTTATTTAGCGTGTGGATATTGTCTAGAAGACAATATTATATTTAAACTCACAAGATATACTGTCGTATTTCACACGACATTTGTATTATTGAAGTTGTAGTTTGCTTCTTGTACCATGTATTTGGCGACTCAGAATGGGTGTTGTGTATACCTATTTTGGGGGCGTCACACGTGTACTCTAATTTGAGTTTCAAACTAGGGTTTAGCACATTAATATAAGATCTTTTTACTGTCACACTATAATTGACCAATTATCAGTCTACACACCTACAGTACACATTTATAGTACTGAAATATAATTAATATTATATTATTATTCACATTCATTGATCAAAATCCAAAATTAGGGTTTAGATACCATATCCGATTTATCTTGTATATATAACATTATTAATTAAGTTAAAATAATTAACTTAAATAATCTAAACTAAAATTCATATAATAAAATAGTAAGTATAATAATTCCAATAATCATTTCATATATTATTTAAATAATATAATAATAATATTTTCTTGGAAAATAAATAATAAAAATATTTCTACTATAACATTAATTACTATAAGAATATAATTTATAATGATCAATAATTTTAAAATACAATTATTTGGAATTATTCATGTAATAAATATATTTTTATTTATCACATAAATACATACGCTTTATCTTATACATATTCCCACCTTTAAAATAATAATAAAAACTTTATACGCAAAAAAAAATTTCTTATTTATTTATATAGAAAATATCGGATTATTACAGGTTTAAACACCATGTTCATCAAATCCATGAACGCTGTAGGTGCATTGGTTAAACCAAATGATATAACCAGAAACTCGTAATGACCATACCGAGTTCTGAATGTCATTTTTGGTACATCCTCTGGCCTCACCTTCAACTGATGATAACCACTCCTCAAGTCTATCTTTGAGAAATATCTCGCTCCTTTCAGTTGATCGAACAAGTGATCGATTCTTGGTAATGGATACTTATTTTTAATCGTGACCTTATTCCATTCTCGATAATCAATGCAGAGCCGCATTGATTAATCTTTCTTCTTAACAAACATCACTGGCGCTCCCCACGATGATACACTCGACTGGATTTACTTCTTATCAAATAATTCTTGCAACTGTACCATCAACTCCTTCATCTCTACTGGGGCCATTCTATATGGGGCTTAGATATCGGGGCCGTTCATGGTACTAAATCAATCACGAACTCAACCTCTCTATCTGGTGGAAGTCCAGACAAATCGTCTGGAATTACGTCTGCAAAATCTCTAATAACTGGTATCTCTTCTAACTTCGCACTCTTATTCTGTGTATCGACTATGTAAGCTAAGTATCCTACACAACCTTGTCTTAGTAACTTCTTGTCTTGCATCACTGTCAGACAACTTGCTTGTCGAGGTGACTTGTTGTCATAAAACACCACCTTTGACGAAGTCATAAGGTTAACACATTTCTTTTGGCAATCAATTACTGCCCCCTAATTGAATAACCAATCCATTCCGAATATAACATCAAATTCCCCGAGTTTGATCGGTATCAAATCTACCATCATCTCGTGGCCCTTTATATCCACTCTATAATTCTTGTATGTAAACCTAACAGGAATCACTTCCCTATTTGCAATCTCTATGCTTAAAGGAAAATCTAGTTCTTCCTGAAGCAAATCTAAATCCCTAGCAAAATCATCGGATATAAAAGAACAAGTAGCACCGGAGTCAAATAACACATAAGCATTAATACCATTGATCGGAATGATACATGACACCACATCCATTGACTGCACAACATCTTGCACGGTCATATTGAAAGTTCTAGCAGTAGGTCGGCTTGATTGCACTAACCCAGTGATAGTTAACGTACCACCACTGTTATTTCCCTATCCTCCACTTGCACCTCCCGCTGTCTTTTTAGGGCAATCACTAGCCATATGATCCTTTGACCCGCAGGTGAAACAAGCTCCCTTCTTTGGGCTAAAACAATTTGGCGCAATGTGACCCTCCTGGCCACAATTGAAACACACTCGTTTACCTTTCAGACACACCAGTGTGGTTCTTCTCGCAAGTAGTACAAGCTTCAAACTTCTTCTTTTGCTGACTTCCTTGCTGTCTTCTCGCATTCGAATTTTCATTCCACTTCCTCTTTTGGTTGTTACTTCCACTATTTCTTCCACCAGCCTTGTTTTCATTCTCATTCTCATTCTTCTTTTGTTCTTGATTATATGTAACGATCCAGAATTTTTATATGTAATTTAAAATATTTATTGAATTAAATAAATATTTTAGTTGATGTGGTTATTGTTAAATAAATATTTGGTTGATTTGATTATTTATTAGTTAAATAAATAATTCATGAGTTGTGGGGAATTAACTCAATTAAGTGCAATATATTAATTAAGTTGGTATTTGGTAATTTTGTATTTTGAAGTTAAATAAATTAAAAGGAGTTTAAATTTGGTTTTACCAAACAAGGCTCAAGTCTTTTTAAATTCTTATTTTTTTATTTTGCCAAACAAAGCCTTATGGCTTTTGATTTTCAAAATATTTATAACTGATGATTTTATAACTAATGATATAATTATACGTATAATAATTGTCAGTTTATGTTTTTTTTAAGTTAAGTATTTTCTAAGCCTAAGTGAAAGAACAAAGTAGAGAGTTGAGGAAAATATAGAGTGAAGAGAAAGCTTAGGAGAGAAAATTGTGAATTCTCTATAGTTTGTCAAGAGAAGAAGAATCAAGGGAAGGAATAGTAAGTCAA
Source organism: Panax quinquefolius (assembly GCA_020205615.1). NCBI lineage: Eukaryota > Viridiplantae > Streptophyta > Magnoliopsida > Apiales > Araliaceae > Panax > Panax quinquefolius. Next base: position 32,570,398 of record CM035174.1, read on the forward strand.
AGCCTCTCTAGTCATCATCTAATAGATCATAATCAAGGATTAAGGTAGTAATTCAACTCTTTGTTCTTAATCCTTTGTGTTCTTGATTTTTCATGAAAATTGGAGTTTTAGAGGTTGAATTTGTTGGATAATTGGTATATATGGTGGTAGATGATCATAATATGTTGTATGTATGCTATAAACGATTTTCAGAAATTAAATTATCATGAAAGAAGTTTTAAATGAAGAATTTGTGTTCTTGTGGAAAATACATGTTTTAACTTGTTTTAGAGTCAAATATTGGTGATTTAATCATGTATAAATCTGAAAATTAAGAGTTGTTTATGATACCATCTTTAGAAATGAAAACAACGCAAGTTGAATGAATTAATTTGGTTAAGAAACGAATTCGTAGTGAATGAATTCGCTAACCATGTTAAAACATGAAAATTTAGTATAAACATGAGTTTTGGGTCAAGATTTTGGTTAGTTAATGTTTTTGTAAATTGATGATTCTTTGGTATGTTGTAGTTCTATGAATTACGAATCCATAGAATCGAAAAAGGACTAATTTGGATGTGTATAGCTTGAGTTATGAAGATTAGTAAGAGAAAAAGGGTCAAAAATCACAAGAACCGTAAACTGGTAATACTGGTTCTGCTATTAGGCGTAGCTGTGCTGTGACCTAAGTCTCTTGGGCCGCAGCTGCGCTCATGTAGTGTCAGATGTGACTATTTTGACATCTTTTAGTAAAACAGTCATAACATTTTCATATGAACTCCAATTGAGGCGATTCATGATGATTCGGAAAGATAACGAGTAGACTTACAAATTGAATTCTTTAAGTGTTTCGATTTGAGGTCGGGAAAAGGGGTAAAAATGACCATATTTTAGGATTGGTGTGTATTCGGAGGCAATCGGAGGGCGTCGAGCATGCATGTATGCAAGTGTAGTGCTTATGACGATAAAAGATGTTGTTCTAAGTTATAAAACATTAATATTATGATGTATAATGATGTTTAACATTCATAAATTATGTATTAGATAAGTTGTATAAGCATACTAAGCGTACGCAAGAGAGACGAATCGGGCGTGCGACGAATGAACGTTGAAACGCCGTGACAAGTGTTAATGAACTTAAAAAGTGTTTTAATTAAAATGAAATGAACATTATAAGATATGGAATGTGATTAATATAAAACCAATAAGGATTTCTAGGAAGACTTAAACACTTGAATGAACTTCGAGTTTGACTAAGAAGAAATATAATATTAATTAATAAGTTATATTAGATTGAAACTCAACGTTGTAAGAGTTGAGAATGTGATTTGGATGCTAAAAGTCTTATGTTATATTTTACAGAGTTTTTAGATTCGTGTTATGTGGTTAATTAATATGGTTAAACCTTAACTTAAAGGTTATAACTTAACTAAGATGAGAATTGAATCTATGAGGATAATGTATATATAGCTAATTGATGTGATAATCATAATGGTATGTGTAGGATATTGGATTATGTGAGTTTTAATTGTATAGCTTACGCAAGAGGCATGTTCCCTAACCTTTGCTACTTTATTATTCAGCAAGGTTTACTTTTCGCTGTCATGTTATACTTATGCAAGTTCTCTATCTCTAATCTCTTATCGAGTAGTTAAGCTATTTATTGTTACGCAAGTTTCCTAACCTTACTTTTACATTATGCAAGTTTCTTGAAGTTATTATTCAATTAAGCAAGTTCTCTAACTTTAATCTTTCACTATGCAAGTTCTTGTTCCTAACTTGTTATTGTTATGCATATTCTTTAACTCTGAATTATTGTTAAGTAAGTTTCTAAACAACGCTTTTCCTTGAGCTAGTTAATTAATCTCCACTCCTTCGTTTCAAGCGAGGTTGTTTTGTTTATTCAAAGTTTGTACTATTGTTGAAAACTTGTTCTTGTTGAAAAACATTTGTTCAACTAAAATTAACTGTTGTTCAATTTCTAATCACCAATGTCATTGCACTATCTTACGTTGTTGTACCGAACTCTTACTTGACTAGAGATTCTTTATTGATTCAACTAATCCTTAGTTGATGAATGTTTTAAACTCTAAATTACCCTTAAAGTCAGTTTAAACCAATCTTCTTTTGGTTTGCTTATGAATCTGTATAGTTTTAAGAATGTATAATCGATGACTAATATTTGTTCAGCTGATAAACCATTGATAATCTATCTCTTATTGATACATTGACAGAATTCATTTGTATTCAAACTCTTGAATAGTTATTGATCCCTACTTGATTCAACTAGTACTTAGTTGAGGAGCGTTCTAAAGATTTAGAATTCCTTTGAAGTTAATTCTAAACCAAACTTCCTTTGGTACGGAACCTGATAATCTAAGCTGAGATGAAAAACCTTATATCAGGGGATTATTTTAGAGCTACGAAATAGCGTTAAAATGTTTGCGCAATATATAGTACAAATGGCTGATCACCTGGAGTACGAGATGATGGTCCACATAGTCGTTTAGACTGTTAAAGGTTACAGTAGAAACACCTATTAACCTAGGACATAGAAGATGATTATGGTCTTTTAGACTGTTAAAGTAGCAATACTTGACAACCTATAATATAGTTCGTGGTCTTGTGACCCTTAGTGTATTCTTTTGATGTTGATATTTGTTGTTAACTTAAAATTTATTATTCCTTTGAACTCATAGCTTTTTAATTAGAGTTTATTGTTCCGGTAAGAGTACTTTACCATTGAAAGCTTAGTTAATCATTCATAGAATGTTATTGTATACTATCCTTCTTGTGGGCAATTGTTTGCTCACTCTTGCACAAAACAATGCAAATGAAGTTAAGAAGTTTGAAGAGCTTTCTACAGGCAAGGGTAAGGGAAAAGTGCTTGATTAGACAACGCTTAATTTACCATTTATTTATGAAGCTTATGTAATAGATTTGATTATGATTATGTTTTAATATTCCTCTGATGATTGTAATAATAAAGGTTAGATGACCTGAGATTTATTTGAGATTATGTAACCTTATAATGGGAGATTTATTGTTTAAACTTTTGAGTTTAATTATATCCTTTGTTTATGGGTAGTTAGTTATGATTTAATTCTATAGTGAACACCGAATCTGTGGGATTGAAGTGCCTAGATTTGGGGGTGTCACATTATACTTGGTTAAGGCATCGCTTCCTCCTTCCGAGATAATTGCCTTTTCTAGTACTGCTGTAAACGTGTTTAACTGGAACATTGAAACCATGCTATACAGCCAAGGCTTCAACCCTTGTTCAAACCTTCTCGCCTTACGCTCATCGGTATTGGCTTGGTACAGAGCTAACATTGCCAACTCATTAAACTTCGCAGCATACTCTGGCACATACATGGTTCCTTGCTTTAGTTCCAAAAATTGAACTTCCAACTGGTTCTGGGAACTCGTCAGAAAGTACATCTCAAAAAATATTTCCTTGAACCTATCCCACGCTACTATTCCTTATCCCCCACGAACCTTATTCGCCTGCCACCAATAACTAGCTTTAGACTTCAACATAAACGTTGCGAATGCGGTTTTCTGGTCCTCATTTACTCTGGCAACGTCGAACACCTTCTCCATTTCCATGATCCTGGTTTGGGCCTCAACTGGATTCATAGACCCTTGAAACTCCGGCGGTCCAACCGCTTTGAAGTCCTTGAAAGTCGTAACTTGAGCTTGCGGCTGATTCGCAAGTGCTCATGTTAACAAGGTCACCAACTGCTGAACCGGATTAGCGTTTGCCTCGTTATTTTTATTGTTAGTAGACTCTTCAACGAGTGGTTGTTGGCGTAGTTGTCTTCTTTTAGGAGGCATTTTCTGTTTAAAATATACGCTTATTATATCACTACTCATTTCCTTGAATATTTAAAGTTTAACTTAAACATTCTAAGATTAAGACTTAACACATAACATTCTAATAAACTTCGATATTTTATTCATTCATATCTTTTGGAAACTTAATAAGGATAGCATCTCTGCTATCTACATCAACTTTCCTGAACTTGAAAAATTTCAGGATAACATACTCATCTTACACCATTATTTATCTAAAAATAAGGGATTTACAATTTATTTATCACATAATTAATCAAATAACTTATTACTCTTCCTATCTTGGCATATTAAGACGTCGAGAGGCTTCTCTACGCTCTTCTTGCATAATACGATATGTTGGGAGAGTGCATATTTTGATTTGATGTTTAAATGTAAATACTCATGATTATATGTAAAGTCCTTCGAGAAATATATGTACAAGGACTTAGTGATAGATCAAATTTGTTAGGTTGATCTACATCTTGAAGTGTAATAGATAGGCTTTAACAAGAATCGTAGTGTATCAAGCTAATCAAGATTACAGAAGCCAAGGCAGAAACGTAGAGCTTCGAGGATCGTAGTGTGCCTGCCTTGAAGGATCTCTTCAGAAATCGTAGAGTGGTCCCAACGTTTGCCGAGCCAACTCAGAGATCGTAGTGTGCTCTCGGAAACGTAGAGCTTGCAAAACAAGCTTGACAAGACACCATGATCGTAGTGTGCAAGTCTTTAAAAGAAATCGCAGTGGTCTTGTTTGACATCATCAAACCAAACACCAAGGTGACAAGACACCACGATCTGGATCGTAGAGTATCATCTGCCTTGTGTCAGAAGCATCAAGCCCCACCTTTTGTTTAGAGAAAAATTCCAACAAATGTGGAATGGGTTTTAAACGTTTAAGTCCTCACCAGTCCCAATGACACAAAAGATATTCTTAGTATATAACAAAAGGAATGTATTCAAGAAGCTAAGGAAATGACCATATGACAGAGGAAAACACCTTTTCAGGTGTTAGGTGAGAAAGTAGTCTGCTGTGTCAGTAGGCCAGAATGCAATTCAGATGGTGTGCAGAAAAGTCTCTATCAAAGTTCAAAAATGTCAAACGCATTTAATGCTTCATCAAATGGCTTCAACGGATAGATTTCAAGGATCACATATATGAAGAACATATGCAGATGAGAAAGACAAGCAAGCATTGAACAAAACGTATAAGAACACTCAACGCTCAACTCTATGATCTGAGAAAAAGAGAAAGCTTGCTTAGCTACTCAGTTCTTTCGAACAAGTGCTTAAACAACAACTGAGGGAATCTTCATAAACCAAGTCAAGTACATCAAAGATTTACTTAAGAAGTATGGCATAAAATTAGCCTCTCCCATGAAAACCCCAATTTCTCCTGCAACCAAGCTTGACAAAGATGAAAAAGGTAAAAGTATTGATATAACTCAATATAGAGATGCTGATTTTGCATGCTGCAAAATAGATAGAAAGAGTACAAGTGGCACCTGTCAATTGCTAGGAAACAGACTTGTGTCCTGGTTTAGCAAAAAGCAAAACTCAGTATCTACTTCAACCTGTAGAAAGTTTGAATACATTCTTTGTTGGCGACTCGTGCTCGAGATCCTATGGATGAAAAATCAGCTAGCTGATTATGGGTTTGATTTCAAATCCATACCCATTCATTGTGATAACACAAGTTCCATAGTAATAACTCATAATCCTGTCATGTATTCTAGGACTAAGCATATAGAAATAAGGTATCACTTCATTAGGGATCATGTGCAAAATGGAACTATATCTTTACAATATATCCCTACTGAAAATCAACTTGCTGATGTCTTTATAAAGCCTCTAGATGAATCCAGGTTTAACAAGTAAATAAGTGAGCTATGCATGCTTAATATACAACCATGAAATATATGCTCTAATCTGTGCTAACCATAAAGATATAAAGGTTATGTTCGAAATCATAGACATGATCAAAGGAAGTCCATGATCGTAGAGCTGAAGTGATAAAAGACAACGATCATAGTGCAGACTCAATGATGGCAGAAGCCCCATCAACAAAATAAGGGAGCATCCTGTGATGAGAAAGTTCAAAACAAAGCAATCCCTCTGATAAGCGCCTCAGGAACAAACCTAACCCTTGATTCACTCTATGAGGTTGGCCCTTCCTGAGTTACCTTAAAAGAATGCTAATTAAAAAACTCATCACAAGGATCTGGACAGACTCGACGATCGTAGTTCGAGACCACGATGATTCTTTGAAAGCGAACACAACGATTCTTGGCGAGATCGACGAGTCTTTGAAAGCGAACACAACGATTGCGCTTCGAGACCTGATGAATGCAAAACAGACTCAACAATCACAAAAACCACCTCAACGATCGTAGTCCTCCCTAAAGACACATTAGCTTAGAAGGAGCTAAGGGCAAATCAGTACAATCCTCCTCAGTCAAATTTGTAGAGCCAAGCAGAATTTGACACCTGACCCACTAAACAAAGATGGAGAGAGGGAAGTTACAAGTACAGTTTGAAAATGCCTTTTTGAAATCAGAAGTTTAAAAAGCTTATCTCTCTTCTCTCTCTCTTTACAAGCAGAAACCCTAACCCTTAAGAAAGTTCAGACAACCATACTCCTTACAAAGAAATCAATGGCAACCTCCAACGTCGTCTCTTTGGCTACAGACTATGCTTCAATGAGTTCAAAACCGCTGAACCCAAATTTCACAAGACTCTGTCATTGACAAAGAAGGCAGGTCTCGAAGACGCTCTGGGTACGAGCACCTGGATCTACCCAAAGTTAATAAAAGAGTTTTACAGAAATGGGGCATTCAAAAATGAAGTCCTCACGACGAGAGTCAAAGACGTGGAAATCAAGCTAAAGGCTGAGAACATCAACCTAGCCCTAGGCTTCAAATTCGAAGGTATTTGGTTTTTAGATGGCATTGATTTCCATGTAGGACTTAAGAAGATGCATCACAAAAAATTCCCCACTGTCAAAGGATACGAGAAGAAGGAGTTTCCTCAGAGGTATGAATTTTTGGCCGATATTGTTGGGAAATGTATATGCTGCAAAAGCTCCGGCCATGATTCTGTAAATGAGGTGCAGCTAAAACTCATGACTGCCATAAGTTATGGAATACGGCTTAACTATGGAGCTCTACTGCTTGAATGGATAGGAAAATGGATCCTTAGCTCGAAGAAGACAAAGAGCTCTCAAAAGATACTCTACGAGCGATTTATAAGCATCATCCTATAGTCTGCTCTGGGTGACAAAATTGGTGACAATGAAGGAGAGTCCATCAACCCAAACAGACGGATGACCTAACAACTGTTTGAAAATTAGAAAAGGAATCCAACAGAAAATGTTCGTATGATGTCTGAGTCCAGTGGTAGAACTGGTGATCTAAAGGAATCAGGGATTCCAGGAAACATGTCAGTCGTCAAAGAGACTGAAGAAGAAGAGGAAGAGATCAACAAGGGAGAATCCATTGCCCTTATCAGAAAAAGTAAGGGCAAGAGAAAGCTAAAGACTAGGATGGTGGAAGAACCTCAAGGTTCTACCACTGATATACCTATAGAGTCCTCTGATATTGAGACTCTGAGAATCCTAAGGAGAAAAGAACAGCTGTCTGAGGCAGATGAAGATAAAGCTACCATATCACAGCTGCTGAAGAAGAACAAAATCAGTCACAAGTCCAAGAGGTCATTTGTCTCATCGATCGTCGAGTCTCTACCAATCGTAAAGACCAGACTGAACACCTCAAGCAAGGAAGTTGCTGCACCAGATGGTCTGACTGATCAACAGGACAGAGCTGAAGCTGAAGAAAGTCTTGAGGGTGTGGCTCAGTCTAGAAAACTAAGACAAAAATTGGTTAAGTATATCCTTGTAAATGAAGGAGTACTCAAAGAGGAAGACAAAATGATGGCTACTGAAAATGAACTATCCAAAGAAAGCCTAAATGACAAAGCTCAAGCTGAGGGGGAGATACCTGAAGTTCTCACCCTAGAAAATACTCCAGCTGAGGGGGAGCTACTAGTTCTGCAGATGGATGATCATGTTGAGGGGGAGCCTCATGATATCCCCATGACAGAAGAAGCTGCTCTTGAAGAAAATGTGGGAGAGCCTGAGCAAGAAAGTCAAAAGGAAGTCATTGACATAGTGGAATCCTCAAAAGGAGATAGAGAAGAAGAGGAAGACGAAGATGATGATGAACTTGAGATCACAGGTGTGGGCCGTGATGGGTATAGGAGTAATCTCTACAATCAGATGTTCTCCTATCTACCAATGATGCCTTTTCATCAAGCTCAAATTCTAAACTCCTGGAGTCATATGTTTTGGAGCTTTAAAGAATATCCAGCCATCTCTGTGCTAGCTCATGGATTTTTGGGCAACTTCAACTTTGCCAAGAAGCTGATCATAAATGGTCCCTCCTCAACAATGGTGCATGAGGTATTAACTATCCCAATTCTTTTTAGAGTGAATCACTATCCACTGTCTTTTTCCAGCCAATTTTATGAATTTCCAAGTTGGTTGGAAGTGGTTCTAAATCACACTGTCAATCCCCGCCATGTAATCCCAAAATTCATGAATCGATGAACCAAATGTGCCAAACTTCATATTGATCCCAACTCCCATCATCCCTACGATTACTGACTCTAGCCCCATCGTAGAGTCCCAAGCTCAAATTGTAGAGCCACCCTCTTCAGACACCCAAACAAAGTCCCCTCCATCAGATATTCCCTCTTCATCCACCAATGAATACTTCAACCTTGATCTTGCCCTCTACTCCTTGCAAGATCAATACAAGAAAACATCCTCTCCTTTAAACAATCCACAACTCAGTGAACTACTTTCAGATCTGCCCACCAAAGTTGAGTTGACAGAAGTGTCCAAGAAAGTGATCAAGGACATCGATGATAGCCTTGAAGCTCACACATAACTCATTCATCTCAGACTGACAAAAATGATCAGTGCTGCAAATAATCTCCCAAACACCCTAAACTCTGAACTTACAAAGAAGCTGAGGGAGATCATCAAGGAAATGGTTAAAAGCATAAAGGACATGGATGATATTCACTTTCTAGCAGCTAAAAGACACAGAGATGCAATTCTTGCCTTACAAACAGCTCAAAATGCCCAGAATAAACTTATGTTGGAAAGCATCATCAATCTGCAAACTGCCGTAAAAGAATTCCAACAATTCTACGTCAACCAAGGACATCAGACTGACAATGTTCTAACCGTCCTCCGAAACAGGGAAGCTAGATCTAACGCTCTGATCAAGGAAAATCGAGAGAACATTGCTCCAACCCAAAGTCAACTCAATGAGCTCGTCCAAGGAGTGACTCGCCTATTCGAAGACATTCGAACCCTTGATGCTGACATAAAGGGGGAGAATAAAGGGAAAGGAGTTCAAGGCAAGGGCAGAGGCAGAGGACAATTCCAAACTCAATCCTCAAGGAGTCCTCCTGCAAGGCAGACTCACCAACAGACATCACGATCTGGCCATCAGACTCAACGATCTGATCAGCAGGAAGTCTTAATGGCTCAGCTAATAAGGAGTCTAGGGCCAGCTACCAGCTCACACAATGTGACCACCACAGGCCTCGGAATGCCAACTGGAGATCCTACATTCATGAATAGGCATGCTCACAATCCTAGGCTAAGCCCAAGTGAGCTGGAAGATGTAGCAAAGAGAGATGAAACAAGCAGGAAAAGAAGGGATGAGGAGTATGCAAATCCTCCACGCAAAAGATCAAAGAAATAGAGATAAGTGAAAGTTTAAATTCTTATTGATGTAAAGTTAAATTGTAATATTCTTCGAACATCAATAAATTCATGCTTATTCTCTAAAAATTTTAGCTGCTCACTAAAATACTAAGTCATGTTTACTTTCCTGTAGATGCATCTAGAAACTAATAATCATGACAACAAATCTCCTTGGTTATGTCATCATCAAATAGGGGGAGATTGTTGGGAGAGTACATATTTTGATTTGATGTTTAAATGTAAATGCTCATGATTATATGTAAAGTCCTTCGAGAAATATATGTACAAGGACTTAGTGATAGATCAAATTTGTTAGGTTGATCTATATCTTGAAGTGTAATAGATAGGCTTCAACAAGAATCATAGTGTATTAAGCTGATCAAGATTAAAGAAGTCAAGGCAGAAACGTAGAGCTTCGAGGATCGTAGTGTGCCTGCCTTGAAGGACCTCTTCAAAAATCGTAGAGTGGTCCCAACGTTTGCCGAGCCAACTCAGAGATCGTAGTGTGCTCTCAGAAATGTAGATCTTGCAAAACAAGCAAGTGAAGATCGTAGTGTGAAAGTCTTTAAGAGAAATCATAGTGCTCTTGTTTGACAGCATCAAACAAAGCACCAAGGTGACAAGGCACCACGATCTGGATCATAGAGTATCATCTGCCTTGTGTCAGAAGCATCGAGACCCACCTTTTGTTTAGAGAAAAATTCGAACAAATGTGGAATGAGTTTTAAACGTTGAAGTCCTCACCAGTCCCAACGACACAAAAGATATCCTTAGTATATAATAAAAGGAACGTATTCAAGAAGCTAAGGAAAGGACCATAGGACAGAGGAAAGCACCTTTTCAGGTGTTAGGTGAGAAAGTAGTCTGTTGTGTCAGTGGGCCATAATGCAGTTCAGAAGGTGTGCAGAAAAGTCTCCATCAAAGTTTAGAAATGTCAAACGCATTTAATGCTTCATCAAATGGCTTCAACAGATAGATTTTGAGGATCACATATATGAAGAACATATGCAGATGAGAGAGACAAGCAAGCATTGAACAAAACGTACAAGAACACTCAACGCTCAACTCTACGATCTGAGAAAAAGAGAAAGCTTGCTTAGCTACTCAGTTCTTTCGAACAAGTGCTTAAACAACAACTGAGTAGCACCAATCAAGAACTCAACAACTACAAATCAACTGAAGTAAGAGTTCCAAGTCAGAAGGACTTGAAGAGTTCTAAGTGAACTACGAAGAGCCAAGTCTGCTGGACTTGAAGAGTTCAAGAGTGAACTAAGAAGTGCCTAGACTACTGGTCTAGAAGGAATCTGTGAGATTCAGAAAGTGTAAAAGACATCCTTAGTGGATTTCCTACTCGAGGAGTAGAAGAATGGACTAGGAGCTTTAAGTGATCTGAACCACTTAAAACGACCGTGTCTATTACATTCTTGCTATAACTGCTATATCTGTCATAACTGCTATAACTACCTCACTCTCATTAACTCACTATCATAAGGGAGATTAAAACAAATATTAATTACGCTGTGTTTTAATCATTATCATTCTAACAAAGTAAAACGAAAAGATTTTTTAAATATCTATTCAACCCCCCCTTCTAGATAACTATTGTGCCTCCGGGAACTAACACGATACATCGTCCTACTATCCATCATGTACCATGACAAGTCTTCAAATTGAGATGGGTAATAAAAGACTCAGTCCTGGGCCCTATTAATCGCAGAATGAAAATCAAAATCCATTTCATTCATCTTAGCCTTCTTCATTTGAACCTTGGCTTCAGCACGATCTGCACGCTGAGTAGCCTTCATCCAAGCGTCTTCTGCTCTCGCACGCTTAGCTGACTCCTCCTTCAAGTCATCTTTTAGCTTTTCAACTTCAGTCTTCATCTTTTCATTCTCAGCCAATAGATCTTCTTGATGACCCTCTGTGTGAACTAGGTTCCATTTTGTGTTCCTAAGCCGTGAGTCAAGTTCCTGAATCTCCACATCCTTATGTTCTATAGTATCCTGACGCATCTCAACTAGCTCTTTCAGCTCCTCAATCTTATCTTGTAATTCTATATTATGGTCATACAACTCATCATACATCTCAGCTGATATGGAGTTTGGTGGAAACTCCACAGGATCCTCTTCCCCATCCTCCACCTCAATCTCGTCAGAGTCCTCCTCCTCCTCAGGATTAGACACATGCTCATTCTCCTTTCCTTCATCAGCAACCAATAGAAAAGGCTCCCTCTGGATTAACTGCTCCCAAACAACATAGACATCTCGAGGTTCCTCATCTCTAGGCACCAGAGGTATCTCTTCCCTAGCTTGACTGGATCCTTCAACGTTAGACATCCTGACAAAAAAATACTTTTAAGTCTTATTTATTACGCGACACTCTTCGATACTCGCAAGCACATAAGTTGTTAACACATAGCACATAAAGTCTTTTATTATTTATCTTTAATGAATTCCCTCAATTCATCATTCCTTAGAACTCGATAAGAGTTTGACATTACTATATTTTTTGTCTCCTCAAAGGTTACTTTCTAAGATTTCCCCCACCTAAGGTTCATAACCTAAAGCTTTGATACCAACCTGTGACACCCCCAAATTTGGGTACTTCATTCCCACAGAATTTGGTGTTCATTATCCAAAACAATTACATCTATCTACCCATATTCAAGGATAAAGACATAACTTAAATAACTTAAACAATAATCTTCCCCATAACATTTAAATTCATCTCATTCACCTATCTCACATTCCAATCTCTGACACCATTTACAGGTCTGAAATCACCAACTTAATAAGGCATCGTCACGCCTTAAATACATCTCAGGTCTTAATTAATTAACAAGTTAAAATTTTCTAAGTCTTTATCTTTTCAATCTAGAAATCACAAACACATAATCACAATCTGCTATGGAACTTTATTACATGGTTAATTCTTTATCATGCATCTTAGACTAGGTTAAGCCAACACATCATGGACTGAAACTAAAAAAACAAGTCGCCTACGGTTGGGGGACGGTAGCAATGCAAGAAAAGCTTGCACTTGTACGTAGTCTAACCGGTGCTCGATCCCAGAAACTCAACAAGCACAACCGCACTGCTGATTTTTGACTTTGAATGCCCAATAGCAATTTGTTCAATCTGTGAGACATAAACTGCAATAGCGACTTGACCTTTATTACAAACCAAAACTCCAATTTCCTAATTTCTATATCAACACAGACAAACCCTTACACTACAAACTTAACCAAAGCCTCATAATATATACAATCAAACATTTTAACACCTAAAACAACATAAATAACCAAATTTAGAGGATTAAAAACCATATTTTTACTATTTTCTCTATTTTCAACACATTTAGCGAATTAAATCACCAAATCCTCATTTCTTAACTAAATCCAACCATTTCAATTGCATTATTTTCGTTTCTTGACATCTTAACATTATTCATAAACAATTTACAGATTATACCAAAAATTAAACTCCAATTTTGGCCATAAATAAGCCACTTTCATTCACATAAAACTCTGTTAACTTAAATTTTCTTCTTCAAACCAATTTCCATGAATTTGATCTAAAAAAGATTACTTATATATAATAATTATCAGATTATATACTTGTATCATCAACATTTTAAACAACAATCCAACAAAACTCAATTACAGAGAATAAAAATTACAAAACCAAAACTTGGAATTAGAAATAGATTATACTTTTAATCCCTTGTTTACACTAGCAAAGATGATAGCAAGCTTTTCCCTTGATTTCCAATTTACAAAGAACCCTTAATTTCTCTGTAACTCTCTTTCTTGTTCACTATCTCTTTCTTTGTATTTCTTTCTCTCTTAACCCTCTGTTCTTAACCTTAGGAGAAATAATACGCAAACCAAATAAATTGATGTCTATATCCCACATACTCTTCAATTAAAAAAAACAAAGAGCTACATCAGTTATATTATGCCAAAGGCCACAAGGCAATGTTTGGCTACACATTAAAATCCCCCCCTCAATTTATTTTTATAATACTTATATTATATAGTTATTATGTCACACCCATTCTACAACTAATTTAATTAAATTCATAATTCAAATTAACATTTGTCATATAATTGTAATTTCCATTATAGATTATAATTTTATTCCTCAAACTAATAAATCTCTAATTTAATTATTATATTAAATTAGAACAACATTATAATTATTTAATAATTCATTTAATTTAATTATCTCATTAAGTTAAATCTTCAAATCATAAAATTACCATCTATTAATTTAGTTAATATACACACTTAACCAAATTATTACACTACTGATTTCATCAATTATTTATTTATCCCAATAAATAAATCAATTAAAATATTTATTTAATTCAATAAGTATTTAAAATTAATTACAAAATTCTTGTTCATTACACGAGGTTTTACCATGTTCTGCCTTAACTGAAAGGTTTAAAGAAAGTAAGAATGAGCAACAAGTTTGCCCAATAAGTATATAACAATAAGGTGAACATGCATAATATAAAGTTAATAAGTTCAAAAGATATATTAATCAAGGATAACTCGAGAGTTAAGGAATAATTGTGTAACAAGGAAATGTCCATAGCTTCAAAATGATCATTTGAATACTAAATGATGAGTTCTTATAGACCGAAAGATTTTAAAAGAATTCAAAGGTTTCAACACTGAGTAGTATCTATGGACCAAGAACTTCTACTAAAATTAATAGTATTTAACCGATAATCCAATATAAACAAGTACAATAGGTGATCAGCCTGATGTACCCTACGTTATGCCTAACATTTAAAAATGTTGTTTGTACGCACATCGGTTCCCCGATAATATAAATTTTTTGTAACAATCCAGAATTTTTATATTTTATTTCAAATATTTATTGAATTAAATAAATTTTTTAGTTGATGTGCTTATTGTTAAATAAATATATGTTTAGTTTGATTATTTATTAGTTAATTAAATAATTCATGAGTTGTGGGGAATTAACTTGATTAAGTGTAATACGGTAATTAAGCTGATATTCAGTGATTTTGTATGTTGAAGTTCATTAAATTAAAAGAGTGATGAATTAACTATTACGTGATAATATTCTAATCTAATTTAATAATTAAATTAGAGAGTTGATAAGGATTAAATGAATTTTTATAATGTTGTTTGATTTAATTTAGTAATTAAAAGTGATGTACTAATTTATTAAATAAAATTATAATGAAAATTATAATTTTGTGACAATTTGATTATGTGGCATTTTGATTTAATAAGTTGTTGTTAGCTTTAATTTAATTTGAATATGAGAATTTAATTAAATAGGGTGTGACAATAAACCATATAGTAAGTGAGTTATTAAAATATGTTAAAAAAGAATTTTAATTTAGTTTTACCAAATAAAGCTTAAGGTTTTTTAAATCCTTATTTTAATTAAGTTTTTACCAAACAAGCCTTAGTGGCTTTTGAATTTTAAAAAAAACATAATTGATATGTTATTAAGTAGGGATATTATATACTTGTTAGTTTTTTTATACGTAATAATATGTATCAGTTATATTATATCTGTTGTTTTACGTAAAGTTAGAAGAGAGAAAAAACAGAGAGAAAATGGAGAAGAAGGAAGAAGAGAGAAAGAATTTCTCTGTGAGCTTGAGCAAACCAATAATGATTCTATCATCTTTTCTAGCTAAACTAGCAACCAAGGTATAATCTTAGTTTTTTTTAAAGTTTTTGTTTTGTTTTTCCTCTTTGTTTGAGTTTCATGAACAATTAGTTGAAGATATGGGTTAAACATGTTACTTTGTTCATATACACTGTTTTTATATGATTTGTATGTTATTTAAAGTTATTTAATTCATGAAAACATGATATATGTGAAGAAATCATGTTTACAGTTAATTACAGTGATATATGTATGATATGACTTATTTTAGAATCAAAATTGATACTCAATTCATGATATAAAGTGTAAATTGAATTTTGATTGTGTAAATACACGATGAAACCAAAACAAAGTGATTTAAACGGATTGTTTTGGTTAAAAAACGGATTTACAGTGATTAGTTTCGCTAAGAGTATTTAATAGTGAAGAAATAGCAAAAATAATGAAATTTAAAGGTTTTAATTTGTTGTTTACATTGCTTATGTGGTTAGAAACATTAGTTGTTGTTTCTGTTGGGTAAGTTAAAATAGTTGTTAGAAAGAAGTTTTTAGGTCTATTTGGCTTTGTTACGCTTTTTTAGCGAACTTGATTACGAACAGTAGCTATACCGCAACGGCCTTGAGTTTAGGCTTAAAATCCGAGCTGTAGCGCCAACCAAGTTGCAACACCAGTTCTAGTTCAAACGGTGGAGCTGCAGATTGCCCCGTAGAAACTCAACGCCTTGCTTTTAGTTCTAATGGTGGTCTTTGCGGTACTTGATTTAGCGATTTAGCCTAGAAATTTGATTTTTAATATACAATTGTGTAATTGTTAATGTAGTGTAATTTTATGACTATAAAATGTGATTAATCATGTTGTGGTGTTGGTATAATACCAAATATAACAATTATTATTTTTAAGTAATGAGTTATGTGATAATTGAGATTGGTGTTAATAAATTAGAAGTGCAGTTTAATCATGTGGTTAAACCTAAGACCAAGGGTTGTAAATGAAATAGTTATTTAGTTATGTAACATGATCATATGGTAACTAATTATGTTACAATGATATATGTGTATATGATATTTGGGAACGTGAGTTATAACTATTTAGCTTACACACAAGGAAAGTTTCCAAGCCCTACTCTTATTTAAACAAGTTCTCTAACCTTAATCTCTATTTGAGCTTATCCTACTTTGTTTATAATTATGCAAGTTTGTTATTCTGTCTTGTTTATAAATTACACAAGTTCTTGAATTCTATTGAGCAAAGTTCTTAATTTTGTTTCCTTATTGGAAAGTGTAACCTTAACTTACCATTTTTTGTTTAAGCAAGGTTTATTATGTCTTTTCGATGCTTTGAACTTGATTCTTAAAGCATGACTTTGATGCAGTACATTATTCATTTATGGTTCATAACTACTCTGTAATACATCGTTATTGAACCCTTGCATTGTCATTACACTTTTGATTTAACTAATCCTTAGTTGATGTACGTTGAAGTCTAAATTACCCTTGAAACTTATCCAAACTAAACTTCCTTTGGTGCGGACTTGTATGTTAAAACTGAGATGAATAACCCTATTATAGGGGATTATTTAAGTGAAAACGTTTAGATGTTTGTGCACAATACATGGTACGAAGGGCTGATCACCCTAAGTACGGGTAAAAAAGTCCATATAGTCTAATGACTGTTAAGGGTTTAAGTTGAAAAACTTATACCCTAAGACATAGTTCATGGTCTTGTGACCCTCAGATGATTTCCAGTATCAGTTCGTGATTATCGATATTAGAAAATGGAGGAGAAGGTTTAAAAATGCCCTTGACTTTTACCCCGATGTCTACCGAGCAACTCATACTTTTTTTTGTCCAAAAATACCCTTAACGCTATATTTTTTGGGTCTCCCTTGCCCCTGCCATTAACATAAATACCAAATAGACAAACGGCGATGACGTGGTAGGGGCATGAAGGCTTAAATATAAAATATATTCTAAATAAAACAATATATATCATTTAATCAAAACAAAAAATACTAAAATTTAAAATAAAAAAAGCATAACACATTTACATCATTTAATCAAAATACTAAAATTCAAATTATTTTGTTAACTAATCAAACAACTAATTAAATAAAATAAGTTGTATAACATATTTACATCATGTAATCAAAATACTAAATTCAAAACATAACATATTTACATCAAATACTAATTAAAAAACTAAAATACTAATTAAAAAAATACTAAAATATTAGAAAAATCAAATTAAAAAAATACTAAAATTCAAATTATGTTGTTAATTAATCAAAACAACAAAAATTCAAATTACATCATTAAAAATAATAAAATCATAACATTAATATTTTGTAATATTTTGAATATTACTAAATAACGTTATCAAATTTTTTAATATTCAATTTTAGTAATATTTTGAATATTTTGTATATTCAAAATAACGTTAATATTTTGAATATTTTGTATATTACTAAAATATTTTGAATATTAACGTTAATATATTGTGAATATTAAAAATTATTTTAGTAATAACGTTATTTTAGTAATAACGTTGAATATGTTGAATATTACTAAAAAATAATGTAATATTAATATTTTGTAATATTAATGTAATATTTTGTAATATTAACGTTATTACTAAAATAACGTTATTTTAGATTATATAAAATATTCAAAATATTACTAAAATAACGTTATTACTAAAATAAAAGTATTTTTAGTAATATTTGTAAGACCCCAACTTTTATAAATAAAGATGAATTTTTATAAATATTATTTTTGAATATTATGGAGTAAATTTGATATAATGTTATAGTTGTGGGTAATATTTATAAATTTTGCAAAGTAAGCAAGTTGTTATAAAATATTACGTTTGGTGGGGGAATATTCTTTTTATCGGGGAATATTAAATGCGACGGCACAATCATTAGTGGACCCCATGCGAATTTATTATTTGGATTGAAAAAACGACAAAAATACTTTATGAAAATAACGGTGGAGGTATTACAAGTCAAAACTGTTGAACTACTTTCGGTAGTAAAAAATGCGATGTCTGGCGTGGTTGCATAGTAGCACACGGTATTGATTATTAATGCTTGCGTGAGAAGTCACTCATTATACTCAATTATTACTACGATAATTCTTGCATCATATCTCTTATATTATTGATTCAATTATTGTCACGGTATCATCTCATATAATATGTTATATTATTAAATCAATAATTGAGGCGACAAGTTATAAATGATTAATAATTGTTGAAAGATTAAATATGTGTTAATTAAAAATAAAATGATTTGTGGTAATATTTATTCAATCCTTGATGTATATAAAGAGTCTATTATGAGACGTTTGTGGTAAGTTTGGTTATTTTATGGGGGGACCATATGTCATCATCTAAGAGTACATTGCGTCGATAGTAATTACCTTCGTCAATAGTAATTACCTTCATCAATAGTAATTACCTTCATCAATAGTAATTACCTTCGTCAATAGTAACTACCTTTACCAGACGTCAAACCACTTGCCGTTTCATATTACAGGCGTGGAACTAATTGTCGTTTCACATTGCAGGTGTTAAACCACTTTTCTTTTCACATCACCAGTCGTCAAGCCACTTGCCTTTTCACATTTCAAGTGCTAAGCTAGAAATCTTCTATAAATAGAGGCCTAGTGCTTCATTATTTTTCACGAATTCATTCAAGCTATAAAGAGAGAAAGTATAGAGAATATAAGAGAAAGAAGAAGAGTATTACATTACCTCTGCAGATTCAATCTACTACTAATGTAAGGGGTGTTATTCTTTCTTATTCATGAAGAAAACTATTGTTATTCCATTGCTTATTATTACATTGGAATAACTTTGTATACGTGATTTACCCTATACTTGGTGACATTCTTCTATTATTTTATTGGAACATCCTGCGTGTGTTTTTAAACCGGGACTGGTTAAAAGTCTTTATTATTATTACATTGGAACATCACACATGCATGTGTTTTTATCTGGGACTGGGTTCCGTCTTTATTATTCTGTTGGAATATCTTGTCGGTGCAAATTTTTCATGACCTGGTTCCGTTATTATTATTCTATTGGAATAACCTGTCTATGCGAAGTACCGCATGCATGGTGATTTCTTTTGTTATTCCATTCTTTATTATACTTAGTTAAATTTTGACTTCTATACTCCATGAAATTAGTAGAATATCCTTGATATTTAGGCTTCATCCAAAGATATCTTTTCATGGAAATATTCTTACGATCATTCTTGAATTTTACTCTACAAAGCGATGTCATGTTGACAATTTGGACATTATTAGTTCTGGATAAATTAATTCTTGAACTTGTTTTATTGAATTCTTATATCATTGTCATCATCCTCATGTTTATATTATTTTGAAAGTCATCCATGGCACCTTGGTGCATAGATGGACTTGGTATGATTATGACCGAGGATTATTCGATTGTAATCATGGCCAGTAATGTTACAAACGATGTGGTAAAGTTGTCGTTGGCGTAGTGCATTGATGGGCCAGATTGTTGGCATGATCATGACCATTAATGAATACACGAATGTCCTTGGCTGTAGTGCATGGATAATTTGTGGTCGTGATACTAAAGAATATCCTTGGCCGTAGTGCATGGGTGATTCGATGATGTGGAATATTTATTAAGCTGAGTCTCAGCGATAAAAGTCATGAAAAACCTTTTAAATCATAAAAGATAGTAGATTTTATTCTCTACTTGACTCTTTTAATGGATTGCTTGTTCAACTGCAGTTAAACTTGATGTTGTTATATTTTATCAGTTTAACACTGTTGAAGGCTAATGATAATTTATTCTGCATTATCTTAGTCATCATATTTCTTACTGGGCTAGTTGAGCTCACCCTTTCTTTCACTGTTCTCTTCAGGAAATGAGAACATAGCAGGGACTAGTCGGGGAATGGAGTGAGGGTCCAGAGGATAGCATTAATATTCCTCACTATTCTGTGAAATAGTGTGTTAATAATTGTAATGAGGACTCCTTTTGAGTTTGTATAATCTCTAGTAGATAATAATTATATTCAAACTCACAGTTATGTTTTAATCGTATTGTACTGACAGTTGTATTAGTAAGTTGTATTTGAATTTTGTACCATGTATCCGATGACCCAAGATGGGTGATGTATACCTAATTTTGGGGGCGTTATAATATTTTTTAATATTCAAAATATATCAATGTTAACGTTTTATATATTTTTAGTTACGTTAATTAAAATAGTATTTTATGATATTAGTTACGTTAATTAAAATAGTATTTTATGATATTAATCATAACATAATAGTATTTTTGTAATATTTACATTAATATTAAAATAATATTTTATGATATTAATGTTATTACTAAAGTACTAGTTTGAAATACTATTTTAATTAACGTTAATGTAAATGCCGTATAAAATATTAATGTTATGATTTTAATATTCAAAATATTACAAAATAATTAATGTTATGATTTTAGTATTTTAATGATGTAATTTGAATTTTATTAGTATTATTAGTAATTGTTATTATTACTAATATTATATTTACTATTATTATTATTATTATTATTATTATTATTATTATTATTATTATTATTATTATTATAATTATTACTATTCTTATTATTATAATAATTTTTTTTATTATTAGTATTATTAGTAATTATTATTATTACTAATATTATATTTACTATTATTATTACTATTACTATTATTATTATTATATTAAAATTGTAGTAACGGTATAGTATTTTAATTTTTTTTGGGGAAATGAAATATTTTGATATAAAGATTAGTCTTTGCAAAATATTAATAGCTAACATGTGGTGCTCTAGTGGTCAAATACTTAAAGTTTCACATTTGAGGTTGCTAGTTCGAACCTTGGGAGAGACACATTTTTGAAAAAAAAATCTAAAGAAGCCACATCACATCTGTCATGTGTCAAATTAAAATATAAAGTATCGCGTCAGATGTTCCACATAGGCGCCACGTGTGCCACGTCAGTAGGTTAATGCACATGTGGCGCCTGGGGGTTTAAAGTCCAAATTTTTGAATAGAAAGGGGCTCAGTTTGCGTTGACCGGAAGAAAGGAGCTCAATACCCAAATATCAGAAAAGTTCAGTGGTCGATTTGCATTTAACCCTATATTATATATATATATATATATATATATATAGACTACATAGTAAGAGTTATTGTATTTTTGTGAGTAACAAAAATAATTATGGAACTAACCGGACATAAATACCTAACTGCGGTTGTAAGACCCTAACTTTTTAAATAAAGATTAAATTTTCTCGAAATATATTTTTGAATATTATGGTGTGGATTTGGTATAATGTTATAGTTGTGGGTATTATTTACAAGTTTTGCAAAGTACGTAAGTTGTTATATAATATTCGATTGGTGGGGAATATTCGTTTTAGCGGGGAATATTCGTACAATGACTACATCATTGGTGGACCCTAGCGAAATTATTGTCGAATTGAAAAAACGACAAAAATACTTTATGAAAATAACGGTGAAGTTTTACTGTTAATTGTTGAAACACCGGTGTTAAAAGAAATGCGATTATCTGGCGTGGTTGCATAAGAGCACACGGTATTGATTATTGATGCTTATGTGAGAAATCACTCGGTTATACTCAATTATTGCTATAGTAATTCTTTGCATCATATCTCTCATATTATTGATTCAATTATTATTCTTTGTGGCGCCCCCAAAATAGGTATACACAACACCCATTCCGAGTCGCCAAATACATGGTACAAGAAGCAAACTACAACTTCAATAATACAAATGTCGTGTGAAATACGACAATATATCTTGTGAGTTTAAATATAATATTGTCTTCTAGACAATATCCACACGCAATAAATCCCCATCATAATTATTGATACATTATTTTACAAAATGGTGAGGACTACTAAACAACTCTCTCTAGAACCTTCATTCCATACCCCGACTAGTACTCGCTACATTCTCGCCTCCCGAGAAGAAAAATGGAACAACAAGGAAAAGGGTGAGCTCAACTAGCCCAAGAAAGAATATTATAACTAAGATAATATACAACAAATTATCGTTAGTCTTCAACAGGGAAAAATCGATAGAATACAATAGACAACAAGTTTCGGATCAATATTCGCGATGGAAATAATAATTCATAGAAGAGTTACGTAGAGAATGAAATCTACTATAATCTATGAATTTAACGGTCCATCATCAATATTTTATCCTGTAACATCAATCAATATTCATCTCAAATCAAATATTCATCTTTTTTACTACTACAGCCAAAGATATTCATCAATCGGTCATGTATTCATCTCAACACTGCTTCATCTTTGCACTAAAGGCCAAAGATATTCATCAATCGGTCATGTTCATCTCAACACTGTTCATCTTTGCACTAAAGGCCAAAGATATTCATCGATCCAGTCGTGTTCATTTAAACACTGCTCATCTTTGCACTACTGAGCCCAAAGATATTCTTGAAATCATTCATCTTTGCACTACGGGCCAAAGATATTCAATAATATCATCATTTAAGACCGAGGATGATGAAAATATTTTTAAAGAACGAATCCAAAGAAACAAAATGACAAGGATTAAGGATTAAGGATTCATACTTGGTTTTATCCACGTCCAAAATACCTCAAAATAATCATAGTGGTGTAAAATTCAAGAATGATCAAAACATGGATACAATCAAAGCTAGTATCCGAATAGATATTTTAGACGAAAAGAAGAAATTTCATTTTTAATAGTTGAATAGTACCAGATATCGTGAATAGTCTTAGATATCGTGAATAGTAACTCAACACCAAAAGATAGAAATTCCACAAAAAAACATTTTCACGCTTCATGAATAGTACTCGTGAATAGTAACTCGTGAATAGTAACTCATGAATAGTAACTTCGTGAATAGTAACTCATGAATAGTAACTCATGAATAGTAACTCATGAATAGTAACCTTATAATGAAAAAAGTTCCAAATTTGATAAAACTTCAGATCAACATTTCAAAGATAATGATATTGAAGAAATAATATCATTACGAAAAAAAATATATCCCTTACCTCAAAGAATCAATACTTCGGAAGGAAAGGTCTAAGTGATCTTTGAATGAAACTTGTCTTTGAATAAAGAACTCTCAAAGTATCTAAATACTCACAAAATACGCTCAATAATATAGAGAGAAAAGAGAAAAACTTTGTTTCGTGTGATTTTCAATTCTAACTTAGCCTCTATTTATAGGAAAATGTTAGCCCCAAGAAGCAGACTTGACTCACGCACTACACGATGGCTTTACTCGCTACTATTGCCACCCACCACATTTGAAATAAAATTCAGCACATTTCTTCACCAACCACAAGTGGGGCCCACTCAATTCTAGAATTTTCCACCAAAATCAATTATAACCCTAATTTCCGAATCGACACCTCTTAAAATTCATAACAAATCATTCGTGCATTTTAATTCGTTCAAAATTTGTGGACATATACTCAACTTATGTATGTATAACATACCCAAAAATTACCACAATCCAACTATCGGATTAAAAATTATAACCCCATGAATATATCTCTCAAACCCCCGATTTAATTTTTAATACCTCCAACTGGTAAAATCTTGATAAAACACCTCAACAATAATTTCTTCATTTATAACCACATAAATAAATCCATCATTTATATCCACATAAAATAAATATTTCTTTATCATATGAATCAATAATTAATTATTCACAAATAATATTACGTAATCACAATTATGACAACCAGTAGCTCCTGAAAGAGGGGCTTTCCGATAAGGATTTCTCCTTCTTGGCGCAATTAGGTGACCAAACCTCTCCTCGATGTAACTTTCTAGACATTGCCAATAATGCTATCTAATAATATTATTCAAATAATATGAATTATTGATCCGATAATGGAGATAATGTCAAAGGACAATTATTGAACAACAATAATATAAAATATCAACGCAAAGAATTATTGAATCAATAAAATAAAAATATTGAATAAGAATTAACTCTTTGTAAAAATTATTGAGTAGTGCCTTCTTACGTAAGGATCAATAATTCAACAATCACTGTAATACTGGTATACTCTTTGTGCAACCCACGTGTATTCATCGTATTTTAACCACCGGTATTCCAACAATCTTAACGGTAATAACTACGCCGTTATTTTTAACCAACTTATATTTGTCGCTTTTCCTCATCCAATCGCTTTCAGTTATGGGGCCCACACATGGTCATTTGCTACCGCAAATTTAATATTCCCCGACGATCATTTAATATTCCACGACCAAACGAATATTCCCCGACAACAATGAATATTTTATAACCACTTGCTTATTTTAAATATTTAACCCTTAACTATCCACATTAATCAAATCAACCCTTACTATTTCAAAATAATAAATAAAGGAAATTCCTTTTTATTTAAAAATTTTTCAGGGTCTTACAACCTCCCCTCCTTATGAAATTTCGTCCTCGAAATTGACGTACGTACCTGGTGTTTCGAAAAGGTGAGGATACCTCGCTTTCATTTCTGCTTTCCAATTCCTGTGTCATTTCCTCTATAGCATGATTCCTCCACAAAACTTTAACTTGTGGTATGACCTTTCACAAGATAGGGACATGCTCCTTCTTATCCAAGATCTTGACAGTACCTCCATCATACGTTAAGTCTTCTTCGCTATCTCGTCCTGGTTCTAACTCAATAACGTGGTTCGGGTCTTTCACATATTTACTGAGTACGGATATGTGAAACACATTATGAATCTGAGACATACTTGGAGGTAACGCAAGTCTATAGGCTACATTTCCTACTCGGTCAAGAATTTGAAATGGACCAATAAATCGTGGATTTGAGCTTTCCTCTCTTCCCAAATCTTGTAACTCCCTTCCATGGAGCAACTCGCAATAATACATGATCCCCTACACTAAATTCCACGTCCTTTCGATGAAGATCCGCATAACTCTTTTGTCGATCTTGTGCCGCTTTGTATACGTTATCGAATCAATTGGATCTTTTCGGTGAGTCATACGTATTTAACTCGGTCCTAACAATGTTGCTTCACCCACCTCATCCCAACATATTGAGAACGACATTTTCGTCCCATATAATGCTTCAAATGGAACCATGCCTATATTTGTTTAATAACTATTGTTGTATGAGAATTCCACCAATGGCAAGTACTTATCCCAACTTCCTTTGAAATCTAGGACACGTAGTTTTAATATATCTTCAAGAGTTTGAGTAGTCCTCTCTGATTGCCCATCCGCTTTGAGGATGGTATGCCAAATCAATCAGAAATTGCGTGCCCATAGCTTTCTAACCCAAAATCATGAAGTGAATCTTGGGTCACTATCCAAAACTATGGATACAGGCATGCCATGCAACCTCACAATCTCATTCACGTACATACAAGCAAGACGTTCAAGGGAATAAGTCTCCCATATCGGCAAGAAATGAGTAGACTTGGTTAATCTATCAACAATAACCCAAATAGCATTGATGCCTTGAGAAACCGTAGGAAGACTCGTAACGAAATCTATGGTAATGTGTTCCCACTTCCATTCCTGAATCTCAAGTGGTTGCAACGGACCCTTAGGTACTAGATGCTTCGCCTTTACACGTTGGCAAGTTAAACACATCGAGATAAACTTTGCAATCTCTCTCTTCATATTGTTCCACCAAAATGTATGTCGAAGATCACGATACATTTTAGTACTTCCGGATGGATTGCAAATGGTGTATTGTGTGCCTCCATCATAATCTTGTACTTCAAATCGTAGTCGATAGGAACACAAAGTCTAGAGTGGACTCAAGTATTCCTTCTTCATCAATTCTCGCCCTAAATAGCTCCTTCTTGTACTTTCTTCTTCATACGCATCATTCCACCCGCCTTATGGTGGCTTGAGCGACTTTAACTTTATCGATTAAAGTCGATTATACTCAGTATATCATCACGCGGGTACCTAGAGTTTTCATCTCCATCTCTATTATTTGTAAATTATACTGAAATTAGTCTTTGACAATATCATACTCAGATTGTATACGATCTTCTACTCAACACGCCGCCTACCACGCTCGCTTTTCCAGGATGGCATGGTCGAACATGTCTTTGAAATGAGTCTCCTCTTGAGTTCTTCAAGCTCTTTCCACATTCCTTGCTCCATTCGAATTTTGTATCTCTACGAGTCACCAAGATAATGGAATAGCGATTCGAGAATATCCTCCGATAATAACCAACTAACCTTAAAGCTACGTAAGCTACGATTTCGATTCTCGACTTAGGTTGCTCTCAAACCGTGACTCATATCCCAACCTTGATAAAGACGTCACAATGACACCTATCGCTTTACTATCGCATCGAATATGACGTCCCTTACAGAGAGTCTGGCTTAGGTGCATTCCACAAAGGAAGTCACAAGATAAAGGCTCAGGTACCAAATTCTATAGTTGAATTTTTAACTCCTGAAGTTCAATAGGAGCCATTCTATATGAGATTTTAGAAATGAGTTTTGTCCGGGTTTTAAAGTCGATACAAAATTTAATATCGAGCTTTGGGAGTAAGCCAAGAAATTCTTCAGAAATACATCAGGAAAAATCAATAACAACAGGAATATTATTCAAATCTGACGTGTCTTTATTCAAATCCATAACATGGACTAAGAAAACTTGACATCCGTAATAAACGAATGACTTCATGGCTTGATATGAAAATGTTTGATTACAATGGTTTGATTGCTTGAATTGAATAACAAAGTTGCTTAGGAATATGAAAACTAACAACCTTACAAAAGCAATCAATTTGGCATGATGAGTAGTTAACCTTAAAATCACATCAAAAGCAAATATCTCTATAGAAATAAGGTTAACAGGTAATGTGATAGTGCCAACCTGAATCAAACAAGATTTCTAAACAATAGATGTAATGAAAGTTTCTCCTAACGGATTCTCCATAAATAGGTCAAAGTCTAATTTCTCCGTAGTCAAGTTCAAACGTTGAGCGCAAGCAAGAGAGATAAAAGAATGGGTAGAACCGGTATCTAGTAAGGTATAAACTTCGTAAGAATTTATAATTAACTAACCCGTGCTAACTTCGTTCGGGTTCCTCGCATTTTGACCGGTCACGACAAACGCTCTTCCAAGAACCGTTGACTTTGACTTTTCTTGGACATCCTTTTGAGTCACCATTCACGCTGGACTGGGTTTCGATATCGTACAATCTCGAGCGATATGTCCTTCTTTTCCACAATTATAGCATACCTTGGAAGGCTTTGAACAGTTTGACCTTATATGTCCCTCCTCTCCACATCTGTAGCATCTAACTGGCGATCGTTCTCTTCCCCTAGAATTTGTTGATAGTGCTGATGTTGCTGCCGACGTCTTCCCGTCATCGTTAAATCTTCTCTTTTTAGATTGGACATCTCTTTCCATAATATCAACGCGTCGTGCGCTTTTTTACCCATGCATCACTCATTCTCACTCGCTCGCTTATTTCTTCTTCACCACTTTCAGATTCCACTTTATCATCTTATACTCGCCAAAGAGTGCTTCATTCTCAAGCATCACGTATCGGGTAACACAAGCTTGAATCGTTGCATCCTTTTGCTCCACGATTGCCTCGCAATTCTTTAGCTTTGCTTCTTCTAACTCATGAATACAATTTTGCAATTCTATATTTCGATCATAAAATACCTCTAATAAACTCTCTTC
This sequence comes from Panax quinquefolius, assembly GCA_020205615.1. Taxonomy (NCBI): domain Eukaryota; kingdom Viridiplantae; phylum Streptophyta; class Magnoliopsida; order Apiales; family Araliaceae; genus Panax; species Panax quinquefolius. The sequence continues at coordinate 32,598,397 of CM035174.1, forward strand.
GGTGCACCTCTTCTTCCTCTTCTTCCTCACTCTCAAATTGTTACCTCTCCGATTATCTCTCTGCAACTATCAATTCTTCACTCACCACATGGATATCTCTAATTCCTTCTTCTTTGACATCACATTATCCTGGTTGGCGATTAGAGGTGTCTCCACGATCTCATTCACTCCATTGTTAACGCTTCTCAATGACCATTCTAAAAAAACTATCATAAAACAAGGGTTAATTAAATAAATTAACAAATCACATAATACCCTATAATATGACCAACCAACAAATAAGCTTAGGTAGGACACACTAGCGAAGGATTTACTCGTCTCCTCCTCCTAGTTTTATTCCCCGATCTCCGCCAGAGATCATATCCCTAAGCTCGATACCAACCGTGACGCCCCCAAAATAGGTATACACAACACCCATTCTGAAAGTCGCCAAATACATGGTACAAGAAGCAAACTACAACTTCAATAATACAAATGTCGTGTGAAATACGACAATATATATATAATGAGTTTAAATATAATATTGTCTTCTAGACAATATCCACACGCAAATAAATCCCCATCATAATTATTGATACATTATTTTACAAAAATGGTGAGGACTACTAAACAACTCTCTCTAGAACCTTCATTCCATACCCCCGACTAGTACTCGCTACATTCTCGCCTCCCGAGAAGAAAAATGGAACAACAAGGAAAAGGGTGAGCTCAACTAGCCCAAGAAAGAATATTATAACTAAGATAATATACAACAAATTATCGTTAGTCTTCAACAGGGAAAAATCGATAGAATACAATGTATAACAAGTTTCAGATCAATATTCGCAATGAAATAATAATTCATGTAAGAGTTACGTAGAGAATGAAATCTACTATAATCTATGAATTTAATAAATCCATCATCAATATTTTATCCTCAGTAACATCAATCAATATTCATCTCAAATCAAATATTCATCTTTGCACTACAGCCAAAAGATATTCATCAATCGGTCATGTTCATCTCAACACTGCTCATCTTTGCACTAAAGGCCAAAGATATTCATCAATCGGTCATGTTCATCTCAACACTGCTCATCTTTGCACTAAAGGCCAAAGATATTCATCGATCGGTCATGTTCATTTAAACACCGCTCATCTTCTTTTGCACTACAGCCAAAGATATTCTTCAAAATCATTCATCTTTGCACTATAGGCAAAGATATTCAATAATATCATCATTTAAGACCGAGGATGATGAAAATATTTTTAAAGAACGAATCCAAAGAAAACAAAATGACAAGGATTAAGGATTAAGGATTCATACTTGGTTTTATCCACGTCCAAAAATACCTCAAAAATAATCATAGTGGTGTAAAATTCAAGAATGATCAAAACATGGATACAATCAAAGCTAGTATCCGTAATAGATATTTTGACCGAAAAGAAGAAATTTCATTTTTCTATGAATAGTACCGTGATATCGTGAATAGTGTCAGATACGTGAATAGTGCCGATATCGTGAATAGTAACTCACACCAAAAAGATAGAAATTCCACAAAAAACATTTTCACGCTTCATTAATAGTACTCGTGAATAGTAACTCGTAAATAGTAACTCATGAATAGTAACTCGTGAATAGTAACTCATGAATAGTAACTCATGAATAGTAACCCCGACATGAAAAAGTTCCAAATTTGATAAAAACTTCGATCAACATTTCAAAGATAATGATATTGAAGAAATAATATCATTACGAAAAAAAAATAATATCCCTTACCTCAAAGAATCAATACTTGGAAGGAAAGGCTCAAGTGATGTTTGAATGAAACTTGTAATTGAATAAAGAACTCTCAAAGTATCTAAATACTCACAAAATACGCTCAATAATATAGAGAGAAAGAGAAAAACTTTGTTTCGGTGTGATTTTCAATTCTAACTTAGCCCTCTATTTATAGGAAAATGTTAGCCCGCAAAGCGCACTTGACCAAGCTACCGATGGCTTTACTCGCTACTATTGCCACCCACCACATTTGAAATAAAATTCAGCACATTTCTTCACCAACCACAAGTGGGGCCCACTCAATTCTAGAATTTTCCACCAAAATCAATTATAACCCTAATTTCCTAATCGAGACACCTCTTAAAATTCATAACAAATCATTCGTGCATTTTTAACGGTTCAAAATTTGTGGACATATACTCAACTTATGTATGTATAACATACCCAAAATTACCACAATCCAACGGTTGGATTAAAAATTATAACCCATGCAATATATCTCAAAACCCCGATTTAATTTTTAATACCTCCAATCTGGTAAAAATACCGATAAAACACCTCAACAATAATTTCTTCATTTATAACCACATAAATAAATCCATCATTTATATCCACATAAAATAAATATTTCTTTATCATATGAATCAATAATTAATTATTCACAAATAATATTACGTAATCACAATTATGACAACCAGTAGTTCCTCAGAAAGAGGGGGCTTTCCGATAAGGATTTCTCTCTTCTTGCGCCGCAATTAGGTGACCAAACCTCTCCTCGATGTAACTTTCTAGACATTGCCAATAATGCTATCTAATAATATTATTCAAATAATATGAATTATTGATCCGATAATGGAGATAATGTGCAATGACAATTATTGAACAACAATAATATAAAATATCAACGCAAAGAATTATTGAATCAATAAAATAAAATATTGAATAAGAATTCATCGTAAAAATTATTGAGTAGTGCCTTCTTACGTAAGGATCAATAATTCAACAATACTGCAATACCGTACCATCACTCTTGTGCAACCACGCCAGTGTATCATCGTATTTTAACCACCGGGGTATTCCAATGCGGTCTTAATTGTAATAACTACGCCGTTATTTTTAACCAACTTATATTTATTTGTCGCTTTCCTCATCCAATCGCTTTCTATTATGGGGCCCACACACATGGTCACAACATTGCATTTAATATTCCCGACAATTTAATATTCCACGACCAAACGAATATTCCCCACAACAATGAATATTTTATAACCACTTGCTTATTTTGCGTATTTAACCCTTAACCCTTAACTATCCACATTAATCAAATCAACCCTTACTATTTCAAAATAATAAATAAAGGAAATTCCTTTTATTTAAAAATTTTTCGGGTCTTACATTCTGATATCATTTGCATAATATTTTATATTATTAAATCAATAATTGAGAACAACAAAGTTATTCATATTATTATTTGCAATATTGATAATGTTTAGAAGTTCACATCATGAGAGGGTTTGGTCACCTAATTGCGCGTCAATAAGGAGAAATCCTTATCGAAAAGCCCCCTCTTTCCTGGGAACGACCTAGTTGTTAAATATTGTGAGTTATAATATTAATGATGAATAAGTTCGTGTTGATTAAAGATGATATTGATAGTTCCGTTGTGTTGGGATTATTAGTGTTAGTGGAAATCGACATCTATTTCGATGATAATTGATGTCTAGGGGTTATATTGATAAATCGGGTAATTTATCGGATAAATGAGCAATTAATTGCTACTAATTCACATGCTTATATAACTATTTATTCACATATGTGTTAGGTTTGTAAAAATTCATGAACGCAATCAAATTGCATAAAAGTGCGGAAGCGTGTAAAATCAGAGTTTAAAAATTTACAAACCATATACCCGGATCACCCTTTATGCATAATTATTAATTAAACGAAAAGATAAAGAATAAAATCATACCCTTGAAGATCGAGCTTCCTCGTACAAGTTCACCTCCAATCCTTTTCACGCTCAACTTGAATCCACCGGTTTGGTTCCTTCCTTTTATCAACGTTAGCCACCCATGTGTTTGGCCTCTAGAGGTGATCCACCAAGGAAGAATAAAATTCAAGAAGATGGGTGTTATGGCTAACCCTAGTTTTCTATCTCTATAGAAAAGGCATACTCCCAACAACTTGGAATTATTACGTACTTTTTTAAAGTCAACAACCCATACCACCCATAATAAGACTCCTCTTATTTATAGATGTGGGCAACCCACCTTAACAATTAAGGAATTGGTTTTTTAATTAATTAATTCTTTTAATTAATTAAGCTCCCTAATCTTATTAGGGATAATTAATTAAACTCCTTTAACTAATTTTCCTTCCTAATCCAATTAGGAATAAATGAGAGTACTTATATTAAATTAATTCCTAAACTCTTTTAGAAATTAAAATAATAATAATTGTAATAATATTAATAAGACTCCTCTTATTAATTTATATTTAATATTTCTAAAATATTAAATAATAATATTAAGCTATTTAATTTATTCTATCACCATAGATTAAATTAAATATACATAACATATATTATTACGATTATGCCATTAACTTCTTAAATAATTATTCTTCCTTTTATGGTGTGACCCTTTAGGTTCTCCATATTAAACCTATTGTGAATAAATCAATTAGAATAATTCTAATCTTATTTAAATAAATAAATTAAATAATTAATTAATTTAAATAAATAATATTTATTCTACAATAGGATAAGCCTCCCTAAATGATCAACGACTTTCCGTATAATATAGATTTCAACATTAATCATAAAAGAACCTTTTGAAAAATAGTTACCGTACAATTCAATCCTTCCACCATACAATGTCCCAATTAAATATAAGACATGGAATTATCACAAGTCTTATTTTATTTAATTATATGTATTTCGAATCTTAAATGCACAACTCCAAATAATGCAAATTAGAAACTCCTTTCTAATTTCATTCTCGCCGCCAAGGACTACCGGGTTGTCATTTATCGAATCACATAGACATTTCTCTTCTTTATTAGAAGTGGTAGATTCTTTATCGATCATACATTATCTCCATGTACAACTTATTATACCCAAGCATACCCTTTGATATACCCTAAGGGTCTTAAGGAATAAGTCAAAGTATAACTCATCATACACAAGATACTATGATGATCTCAAGTCCAAGGATTACTTGTACTACTATCACTACAGAATTCCTATCGACAGCAAATAAAACTCCATTAGGTATTCCTTAGCGAGCCACGCTCAAAGGAACTTATTCTCTAATAAGCACCTACATACTTGCTTTAGTGTCTCCACACAAATGATCATGAGATCAATCATCCTCATCCAATGAAAGAAGTTACGTATGTACCAATCTATCCTGGATTCACTAATCCCCAATTTAGTAATCCAATGATTGGGAACTATTTTAGTTTTAAGCTTTCTAAGAATTTAGATCTCATTAGAATGATCATCATCATTATTCTAAAAGCATTGCTTAAAACTATGGGTTTATCACATATTATAAAACAGCATCATGTAGATAATTAAAAGCCTTTAATAAATTAATACTTTTTATTAATAAATGAATAAGATTGTTACAAAGTATATGCTTTATCATCAAACATGATTGGCTTGTGTGCATACTACTTTCAATCTCCCACTTTCACTAAAGCCAATCGTCATGGTATCTCATACTCTTCTTCTCTAAGTGACGATTATCCCGTCATTTGATAAGCTTTAGTTAATGGATATGTAATGTTGTTCATGAGAGTCCACTATCTCTATAGTGATTTCCCATCTTTCAATGATTCTAATAATCAAATGAAAATGCCACAACACATGTTTAGATCCAAGATGAGACTTAGAACTATTCCTAGTTCTCAGAATGAACTTTTAATCCAAACAATCAACTTGCAGCTTCATTTATAGCTATATACTTTGTCTTTATCACTAAACCAACAACTCTTTCATTGCTTGGAACCTTTCCAATTCATCGCACCACTTGCTCAAGGTAACCCTTTACCTTAAAGTGGATTTTCTATCGTCTTGGTCTCGTCTCGAAAAACTTGAGTCTCATTAAGCCCTCTAGTTTTAATTAAGACCCACCATGAATATGATCACATCCTTAGTGCCGCTAAGCACTTTAAGATGTTTTTCACCGACTCATAGTGAACTTCTCCGAATATAACCGATCAACATCGTGTCTCGTATATTTCATTGCATACATGATAGTCACTCATGCGACCTCTCTTTTCGTGAGAGTCTGTGGGGACTATTAAGAGAGATACACTCCATAGCTCATCTACATGAGACATCTCTTGAGTTTGCCATGCTAAACGACTTTAGCATCAAATGAATATACGCTCGGGTTAAGTCGAGCATCCTCTTAAATCTATCTATATAGATTTTATCCCCAATTAAGATACTCTTCCCAAATCATTCATGGAGGAATGTTTAGACAACTTTATCTTTATCGATTGTAGCATTGGTATGTCATTCCTTATCCGTAGTATATCAACATATAATATTAGGAATGTCACGGCGCTCCCACATCGCCCCTTTTGTACACACTAGGTTCATTCTTATTTTTTGATAAAATCAAACTCTTTTGATTGCCTCATCAAAACGAATGTTCCATATTTGAGAAACTTGCTTTCAATCCATTTCTCCGAGTGTCTACAACACTTACCTCATCGTATATAATCGGATCATCATCTTCTATGATGTGTACCTCATCATCATCATCTATGATGAATCCATACCTCCTAGGTATCTTCTGTACTATTCCGATTTACGATTCTGGCCAGGTACAACAGTCTATCTATAGGTTCCTCTTATTTGACTTATAGTGTTTTGTGGTTCTTGAACTTTTCAAGATCTATTATCCTCCCACTAGCCCCTTCAATGATAAACACCTTTATCTTAGAAGGCGCGTGTTTCACAATAAACACCTTTTGCTAAGTAGAATTATAGAACATTTACCCTAAACTTACTTTAGGATGTCCCACAAATCAGATTTGTCAAATCTTGTCCCAAGCTTATCCTTTGAAACCTTTTCATATAAGTTGGACAACCCCTTATCTTAACATACTTAAGATTAGGAATCCTCCCTGTCCATAACTTTTATGGAGTCTTGGGGCCGGATTTTGAGGTTACCTTTTCGTAGATATGCAGCCATTTCTAGGACATTATCCTAGAAGGATACTGGAATGTCAGTAAAATCATTATGGATCGCACTATGTTCAAATAGGTACGATTTTTCCTTTCGAGATACATCAATCAATTATTATGTATCGTGATGTGTCCATTATGAGAAAACCATTTGAGATGATCTAGAAACTTATCAGACAAGTATTTATTCCTTGATCTAATCAAAGAATCTTAATACTTTGTTAATTTGTTTCATTCAATTCTTTGAACCTTTCAAATAATTCACACTTGTATTTCAACAAATACATACATTCAACTCTTTGAATGATCATCTCCTTTTCTTATACTAATTTGTTCAATATGCAAAATTATTTTCATGTAAGTCAAGTATACAAAATTTATTAAGTAATATTCCATTTCTATACAAAACATTATTATTATAAATAGAACAACAATTGTTCTTAATTATAATACCAAAGATTTCATTGTCCAACAATAAAATGGAAATAATATTTTTAACAAGAACCGGAATACAATAACAACTTATCGACTTAATAGATTTGCCCGTAAGCATTGTTAAATTATAAGTTTCTATGGCTAATGTAGCAACCTTTGCTACATTTTCCACACATAGATTACTTATATTTGTTTAGCTTTCTACTGCTTGGTCCCTTCATAAATCTATATTTATGATAACCAAAGCTCAGATCCAATACCCAAGTAGAACCTCGACTTAAAGAAAAATTTATTTCAATCATGAACAAAATTGTATTTTATAACCAAACTTCACTAAGCTTCTTTTTTCGTTAGCCTCTGTAAGATGCTTCTCGCAGCTTTCTTTCCAAAGTGTCCAAAGCTTATTGCAAGTGGAAGCAAACTCCTTTGCTATCCATATCGCTTTTTGTTCTTATTATCCTTTGTTTATGCCTTTCTATTTACCTTCTTTGAATCGCTCTTCTTTTCGTAAGATCCTTTGGCCCCTACCAAGAAGACTTGGTCTTTCTTGGTTGAAAGTGACTCTCAACATTTTTCAACATGTTAAGCAAATCAATGAGGTCGATATCTAGCTTGTTCATATGAAAAATTCACAAAAATTGTGAAAGGAGTCCGGGAGTGAGTGCAAGATCAAATCTTGGCTCAACTCTCCATCCATGACAAAACGTGTTGTCCTAATTGATCAATCAAATTGATTATGTTAAGAACTTTTTGTCTGTACTATAATGCCATTGGCCATTCTAGATCTAAGAGCTCCTTAGATATTTGATATCTATCGGTCCCACTTTCCTCACCATCAACTACTTGATGTGCAGGAATATATAGTAGAGATCCATAGTTTCATGTCGACGTCAAGCTCGTTACTCATAGATGCGAGCATGATGCATCGAGCCAATCAGCATCATCATCTTGCCACTTTCTAAAAGTAGCAATATCTTCCTCAAAGGCATTGTCTGCAACCATTGCAGGGATAGACGTATTAAGGACATAAGATAACTTTTCAGCTATGAGAACTATTCTCAAATTCCTTAACCAATCTTTTAATTCGATCTGATTAATTTAGCATCTAATATGCTTCGCAGCGATAATAATTTAGACATTGTAAAATTTCAGTAAATGAATTTGTAATTAACAACATTTTAACATACATTCTTTTATTAATTACCAAAATAATTTAGGTCTTGTTTTAAATTGGTATCTCCCACTATTTTCTTCAAACTATATTACCTCACTTATATAGTTCGGCAAAATCTAATTAAAGATTTGCTAGTGAGAATAAGGATCCCATTTCAAATGTATATAGCCTTTATGGTGACACAACAAACTATATATAAATAAATAGGTAGACAACTTTTTGTCAATTACATCAACTATGCAACTCCTTGTATTTTGCCTCTTAGATTATTTTGATCAAGTGGTGGCACATCCGAATCAAAATTATCCAAGTTAAGTCCAACCTAGCACTCCATATATTCAAAAAAGAAAAATATCATCCTTGTGGTGACACAACAAAACAATATTGTTCAATTTTCTTTATAAGCATCAAATGTGATAAATTAACATCTTAAATACTTAATACTTGTCTTGTGGTGACACAACAAACTCATATTAAATATTTAATACTCTATTAATTTTATCATGCTAGAAGGCTTACGCTCGATATTCCAAATATCTTTGAACGCTTAGGACTTAATATAAAAAATTGAGGGTTTTGTTATTAATTTGTCTCTCTCTTGTTTAGCGCGCATACATTATATATATATATATAAATACACATTATATTAATTAACATGCGAAGCATGTTTGCATAATATATAATATATATAGTAGTATAAGCATGCACATATAGAATACTATATTCTACCCAGATTGATTATGGACTTTTATTCTAGTTTGGTTCACTAGAGCCACCAAGTGAACCAA